>JACERP010000399.1:0-67178 GCA_014080715.1 Scenedesmus sp. NREL 46B-D3 | reverse complement strand
GCAGCAGCAGCAAGCAGCAGCAGCAGCAGCAGCAGCAGCAGCAGCAGCAGCAGCAGCAGCAGCAGCGCAGCAGCACTGGTGCTGCTCTTCATGCCCTCATCTGGCCTGAATTTGTGCTGCACAGGCTGGCACGCCTGGCTGTGTCAGCAGAGCCCCACCCAGCAACTGCAGGTGCGTCCTGCAGCTGATGCTGCACCACAAACACACAGCCTATGCGTGATTGCGTACTTCCTAGTCAGGCCTCGTGAGCCTACCCTGCACCAATTCTTTGCTGGCTGTCTGCTGGGTGATGTATGTACCTGCCATGCATATACACATACTGGCCGTGCCCCGCAGATGTCGAGGGCATCCTGCCACGTCATCACCCTGTCTGCAGGTGTGTCGCTGCGGCTGCTTGCCACTGCCGCCGCCAGCCTGGCAGCTGCTGCCAGCACCGCGGCGCCTGTGGCAGCATCAGCAGCCCTCCTCATTCCACTGAAGGCAGCTGCGGCTGCTGCAGCTGACGCAGTGTCAGCTGACGCGGCAGCAGAACGAAACCCAGGTGGTCCAACAGCAGCTGCAGCAGCAGCAGCAGCAGAAGGACGCAAATCAGCTGCAGGAGCTGTGAAGCCAGGCGGTGTGGTGTGGCTGGAGCCTGTGGGGCCTGCAGGCGTTGCAACTCTGGCAGACCTTGCTGTCAGGTGAGTGCTCTGCTAGGGGCCCTGCTGCATGGCAATTGCTGTGCTCCCAGTGCCGGCACAAGCATATGGGTGCAGGTGCAAAATGGCGACTGCTCGATCAACAGCTAGCACATGACACATGCAGTTCATGGACTGGTGGTTGGGCGTACTAGCGCTGCCACGACTGCATTTCGTCTTGTACGAGGCAGCAGGAGTTCTGCAGTGCTGCGTGCATCTGACGCTGCTGCCGTGCCGCTGCTGCGTTTGCAGCTGTGCACGACTCTGTAACACAGCAGAGCAGCCAGCTGGTGCTGCAGCCGGGTCCAGCGGTGCCGGAAGTGGCAGCAGCAGTGGCAGCGTGGCTACCAGCACGATATGGGCATCAGCCAGCACTGCTGCCACGCCTGGACTCCTCCCAGCAGACGTTGCTGCGAGCCTACTGCTGCAGCTGTTCCGATGCATCCAGCACCCAGCAGCTGCTGGTGTGGGCAGTGGCTGCCCCACAGCATTGTCGGCAGCTGGGCAGCACATCAGCAGCAAGAGCGGCAGCAATACTACAGAGCTTGCTTGGCTACAGCGGCAGCTGCAGATTCTGGTGGAGCCACACACACCAGCACCTGCAGCTGTAGCAAACAGCAGATCCTGCAGCCAGTGGCTGCCTGTCAGCATTTGTGGTTCTGCGCAACCTCACCATCCTGTTGTGACTGACCCTTCTTGCAGCCTGGCAGCAAACAAGGGCTTAGCAAAAGGTAAGCCCCCCACATCAAGCATGCTGCACATGCGGTTGCCCCCGTGAAGTTGAGTGCGCCGCAGTCAGCATTGCCGCACATGCCATCTGTGCTGGACACCGCCAAAACTTGCACTGAAGCAATTGCCAGCTTGTTGGTGTTCACTGCGGCAGATGGCGTCAATGGCCGATCAGTAATATTGACCGCCAGTAGAGCAGGCCTACTCACCTGCTGCTCCTGCTGCCCTCGCTGCAGGGCTGGTGTCCCTGCTGCAGGGCTTGGTCGCCTCCAGTCCCAGCAAGACAAGCCGCAAGCTGGACTGGTCAGGACAGCAGACAGGCTTCCAGCTGTCGCCAGCAGCAGCGGAACCCTGTAGAACCCCAGCCGCCGCTCAATCCCTGCGTCCCACTGCTGGAGCAGCACCTGTGTTGCAGCCTTCCACGCCGCCAGCAGGAGTGATACAAGGTCTCGTGAGCCAGCTGAGCAAGACCAGCCGCAGCACATCAGCAGCAGCAGCAGCAGCAGAGATGGCGCTGCAGGGTTGCAGCTTTGGGGCAGCGTTCAGCACGGCAGCCTACTCGCTGTGGCGGCAGCAAGCCAACTTGGCAGCGCCTGATAGCCTGCTGGCAGCAGCACTGCAGCTGCTGCTGGCGTTCCTAACCCATGGTGGCAGGCCGGCCGGCGCTCAGCTGTACGCTTGTAACGTCAGTGATGTGTTGGAGCGGCTGTGTGGCTTCTGTACGCTCGAGGTTGTGGCGCTTGCTGAGAAGGCGTACAGTCAGCTTTGCCTGCTGAGTGTGCAACTGAGGGACGAGGTCATGCAGGACGGCAACATGACAGCACTGACAGGCGTGGTCAAGGCAGCAGCTGTACCTGCAGCTACATCAGTAGCCGCTGAGCGTGCGGCAACCTTGGCAGATGCCAGCTGCCCCTCAAATGCAGCAGTGCTGGTGATAGAGCCAGCAGCAGCAGCAGCGGCAGCGGCAGCGGCAGCGGCAGCGAGGTCCAGCCCCTACCCACTAAAGCTGCAGCTGGCAGCACTGAGCAGGCTGGTGGCTGCCATCGACTCCGCTGCCGGAGCTGACATGGTCAGGTTCACAGGGCCTGCAGCGCAACCTGCTGGCGCTGCTGCTGCTGCTGCTGCTGCTGGTGGTGGTGGCTATGGTTGTGACAGTCGCACCGTGACAGCTAGTACCAGGTCACCTGCTGCCGCTGGTGCTGCTGCTGGCGCTGGTGCTGGTGAGATGTTGATGCATGTCGCTGGTGTGGTGGGTGATGGCAGCAGCTGCGGAGTGGCTGCTGTCCTGGCGCTGATGCTTGGACAGCAGGGCCTGCTGCTGAGCGAGGCAGCAGGACAGGTGAGACTCAATCCAAAAGTGCTTACATTAATTAGTTACATGCTCATGCCCAGCTCTTTAAGACGGTCACGGTATTGGCAGGCTACCTGCGGGCGTGTGGCTGCTGCATGCAGGTCCGTGTGCTTGCTACATATTCATGTTAGTGCAACACTGTTCTGCAGCGCTGAACGAACAGCTACTGTTATGTTGTGGCCATGCGTTGGGTGCCTTGTTGCAGGTCTTTGCTGCCACCCTCAACCGCTGCCGGCTGATGCAGCAGCTTGGCAGGCAGCAGGCGCCCAAAGGGGGCCTCTGGGCTGCACTAGGAGGCAGGGCAGTGAGGCAGCTGGAGGCCCTGGCTGCAAACCCCAGCAAGTTCGCACAGCAGCTTGGCCCTGGAGCGCTAGAAAAACAGGCAGGAGCAACCGCCAGCAGCAGCAGCAGCAGCTCTGCTGAGCCTGCAACGCCTGGCACTGCCAGCGCCGTCAGTACAGGCATCACCGTCAGCAGCTGCAGCCGTGCTGCAGGGTCGCGCAGCGTCGCTGCTGCTGCTGCCGGCAGCAGGTCGCCTGGCAGGCGGCGGGCTGGCAACGCCGCCTCAGCAGCTGGCAGCAGCGCAGCAGCTGCGCACAACACAGCTGCGAGTGCTGCTGGACCTGGCGCAGCGACCGCGGCTGATGCACCTGCTGCAATAGATGGCAGCGGCCGCTACGACGAAGACGGCCTCAGGTGATCGAAGACATGGCATCAAAGCGTCTGGCAAACGGCTGCGGCGTGCGCTGCTCTGTGACGCTGAAGGTCACTGGCACGGTGCCAGCGACAACACCGCTCGCAGGATTGCCGCCTGCCATGCAAGAGGGATGACTGCAGCATCTAGCACCAAGGGCAGCAGTCAGCACCCACCATTTCTGCAAGCTCCCGTTCAGTAGGGAGCAAGAGCACGATGCCTGCATGTGTTCTGTTGTGCTGCACTGCCGCGCCACCTATCGCTTCGCCTCAATGCCTGTCCATGCTGCCTGCTGCCTGCAGGGAGGTGTGGAACAGCGGGCCGTCGCCCGCCGCAGCAGCAGCGCGTGCCGCCTGGCGCGGCTTCAGCCTGGGCCAGCTGCTGAGCTGGAGCCAGAGTGGCATGGACCTGGAGGTCAAGCTGCTGCTGCCTGCAGGTGCGCCTGGCGGACGCAGCAGGCCTGCAGCTGCCGCTGGACGTTTCCTGCATGCATGCATGGTGTGATGCAGGCCTGCCGTGTGCTGCGCAGCACCTGTTTGCATGGCGCGTGATGCGCTGCTGAGCGTCTGTTTTCTCATCACCGTGCTGATCTCCTGCTGCAGTAGCCAACACACTTGCTAGTAGTCGCTTCTCGTGATGCTGACCAAAGCGTGCGCCAGCATGCAACGTGATGCAAGCCCTGGCATGATTTTGGTCAGGCTGAGGTTTGGCCGGCACGTGCGCCCGCAGGGACCCGCAAGGATGACGTGGCGGTGTGCATCAGCCCGCAGCGCCTCGCCGTGCGGCTGGGCTGGGCGGGCCGCGTGCTGGATGGCCCCCTGAAGAAGCGCGTGAAGGCTGGCGGGGCCTGCTGGGCTCTGGACACCGTCAGTGTGAGCTTGCAGGAGCTGCAGGCGCGGCTGCCACAACAACAGCAGCAGCAACAGAAGAGGTTTGGCGCTACGCCCGGCACTGGCGCCAGTGCGGCTGGCGAGGAAGATGGAGCAAGTGAACTGGCAGCCGCAGCACTGCGGGAGGCAGGGCAGCGGGCGTTCGAGTTTGTCGAGCTGCTGGTGCTGCTGCCGAAAGTTGAGGGCGGGCACTACTGGAGGGCGTTGTTTGAGGGCGGGGAGGAGAAGAGCCACATGGAGGTGAGAAAAGGGTGCTCAAAGGGTGGGGCTTGAACAGCCAGCTCTTCAGATCATATGTGGTTCTACGTGGCATGGTCCTGCCCTGCCTGTGTTAGATGCTGTGGTTGTGTTGCGCGTAGGTTTGACTGCTGATTCTGCGCTGCCTTGTGTGCCAGGTGGCAGGATCTGCAGCGGCGGCGTCTGCTGCAGCTGGATGATCCAGCCTCCTGCATGACAGGGCATGAAATGCCCTTCACCGCATATGCTGGTCTGGCTGATTGCCACACTGATTTCTACACTTTTTACATCAAACCAACAACCACAAAACCTATGCAGGTCCTGCAGGAGGCCCTCACAAACGAGGACGACGCCCGGCATGGCCCCACTGTTGACCAGCTGGGGGTGGAGGCAGCAGCTCTGCTGGAGGAGCTGCAGGAGCGGCAGGCACTGATGGCCAGCGGGCAGTGGGACCCTGAACGCCACTTTGACGACTTCAGGCTGGTGCTGGGCGATGCCATGCTGTGAGCAGAGTGAGCGGAAAAACACACAAGCGCGTGGATGGCGTGCTGCTGCTTGTGTGAGGCTCGCGCAATTCCTGTAGCAGCATGGTCAGTGAACGCCTCACCACACAGCTGCAGCAGGCCTGGGTAGCTGCGTTTGAACTGCTTCAGTGGCATTTGTTGTTTTATCAGTATGTAGTGAAACATAAGTACTCATCAATAACAATCCGTCGTTGAGCACGGCTTGCAAGGCCCTGGTGGAGATGAAAAACTACTTTGCAATTGGTACTGCGTGCAGTACTGATGCAGTACTAGTACTGCAGATTTACGTGACGATGCAGGCGGGTCCTCTGATAAGCTCTGAATCCACTGTATGTAACCTTGCAAAAACTGTTATCTCCACTGGTACCTTATTCTGCGTGCTTGGTTGTTCGCGTGCTCAACCGCCTTCGGCGGTCGATATCTGGCGGATGTCAGTACACCCGAGGCGTTGCAGCCCGCCAGTAGAGGCTCAGTGCTGTACCAAGTCACCGAATTAACTCTTTTTAAGACTCCACAAGCTGTTCCTGCTCTATAGACATCGGAAGAGCAGTTCAACGCTCTGCTGGTCCACGCCACCCACGGGGATCATTCACCGCATCAATGCGGTAGTGGGGTCGCGGCACATATCTATCAGCGCATAAACATATTTGTCAAGACTTTGTTTTTTAGGAAGATCGGGACTTCTGGAACAGTCGCTGGGTGCAGCCTGACCTGATGGCCACAAATGACGGCATCGCCAAGTTCTGTGGTGATTGGCGGCCTAAGTACCTGCAGGTGCGTGCGTTGAGCATACATTTAATACCTGTCTCCGATGGGTACGCGCTATATTGCCGGCAGCCGCCTTTCTGCAACACCAATGACTGGCAGCCTGCCATCTGTACCGCTGCCAGCTGGCTGACTGCAGATGTTCAGCTCCGTACATGCTGCCAGAGAACACCTGCTTTATTAAATACCAGAACAGTAAAATCAAATTGCCTTTGCAGCATCTGAGCTCTGCTCCTGCACGTGCCCCAGCTCGTGGCGCGACAACCCACTTGTTGTAGCATCCTGCAGTACATCACCTGCTGATGTACCCCTTTGCACTGCTGCCCTGCGCACTGAATGTTTCTGATTGCTTTTCCCTCCCTCTCCACGCTCGTACCCACCCTCCCAAACATTCTGCAGGGCCCCCTGATCCCTGCTGGCTTTGCTGCCTGTGTGGCCAGCCAACCCAGTGCCCCCTGCCTGGTTGCCGATAACGGCAGCAGCCTCAGCTATGCAGAAGTGGATGCAGCAGCAACATGCCTGGCGCGCCGCCTGGTGGCCCGGGGTGTGGGCAGGGACAAGGCGGTCGGCATCCTGTTTGACCGGCAGCCTGCGGTCGTGGTGTCCATGATTGCGGTGCACAAGGTGAGGCCAGGGACGGGCTGCGGTACACAAGAACTGCCAGTGCATCACCAGCTGGATGCTCAGGCTGCATTCATGCAGGCAGTACACATGTGCATGTAGCAGACATGCGCGCCATGTGCTGTCCGAAGTGCTGACCAGGACCAGATAAACCAGCCTCATCCAACAGGCAGCCATGTCGTCCATCATGCAGTGCCAGCGTGTTGGGCACTGTATTGTAACGCTCTATGCTACTGCTGGCTGCTGCTGCTGCTGCTGCTGCTGTGCCCTGTGATGTCCCATCTATCACTCACCACACATGATGCAGCAATTGACTCTGCTTCTGCCTCTGCCATTGCTGCTGCTGCTGCTGCTGCTGCATGCCTCAGGCTGGTGGCTGCTACGTCCCGCTCGACCCCGGCTTCCCTGCTGACCGGCTGTCCATCTACCTGGAGGACAGCGAGTCGCTGGCACTCATCACGGAGCCGGCACAGGCACAGCTCGCCATGAGCCTAGTGGCAGGCCTGCCTCTCAGCCCACAGGTGTGGGTGGTGTCATGCATCTGCACACGCAAATCCTTTCAGCACAGCCTGCAGATTGTCTCTTTTACTGTGTGTCAACATCTTGAAGCAGCAAGGTACATGTTTGCTGTACACGGCTTACCTTCTGCCCCTTGTTGCTGTCCTACTGCCCTGACTGGGTGTCCTTGTGCACTGCCATCCTTCTGCCCTGCAGATCATCCTGTACAGCGACCCCACCGACCCGGCAGCGGCAGACAGCTCCATCTGCCTGCCCGATGTGCACAGCATCGCCGAGCACGACCTGGCCTACATCATGTTCACCAGCGGCAGCACGGGCAGGCCCAAGGGCGTGATGATACCGCACAGGGGCGTGCGGGATCTGGTGGCCTTCAACGTCGAGAACTTCTGCCTCAGTGAGTTTTAACCGAGCAGCGTGCGACCGTTGCTGTGCATCATGCAGCGGCAATTGTCCTGGGGCCCACAGCTGCTGCTGGTGCCAACTGATCCAGCTGCAGCTTCCCAGCCTCATATCCCAGGCGTTTCAAAGTTACATAGATACAGAATGCAGGATCTCGGACAACGTTACTTGTCGCTGCATCGCTGCCATTCCTGCCCATGCGCTGCCGCCGCCACTGCTGAAGAACGCAGTCGTGCAGTGATGTTCTGTCTTTCGCTCCTTTGCTCTGCCTGCCATCTCCATTGATGTATTGTGCTGCATTGACGGTGTGCGCTGCTGTGTGATTCTGTTGCGTCCTTTTTTGCTGTCGCCCCCTGCAGGCTCGTCTGACGTGTTCTGCCTCAACTCCACCGTGTGCTTCGACTCGTACGTGACCTACGTGTTTGCGTCCCTGGTGCTGGGGTCCAAGCTGGTGGTGCCCGGGCCCACCGCGCACCTGGACCCCTCGGGCATGGCCGCACTCATTGCCGCGCAGGGCATCAGCTGCATGGAGGTGGTGCCCGCCCTGGCTGCAGAGTACCTGGACGCATTCAGGGAGGCGGGGGAGGCGCTGGCGTGCCTGAAGTACATCCTCACGGGTGGGCGCAGCTTGATGCTTAGTGATGTACGCCTCTGCAAGTCTGTCATTGGCAACCACCAGCGGTGCAGCGCGAGCCAGGCTCAGCCTCTTTGGGACTGGATGCCACCTGCTTGCCAGCTCGTATCATGCCATGTTGCTGTTTTGGCAACGGCTGCACACTAGCCACAGCCTCGCAGCAACCCGTCTGACTAAATGCTGCTGCACCGCCCATTGCTGCCTCCCCTGCCCACCACCTGCTGCTGCGTCATGGCCAGGTGGTGAGGCGCTGACACCCAACCTGGCTGATGCCATCTGCGCCACGCTGCCGGGCCTGCATATGGGCGGCCTCTTCAACAGCTACGGGCCAACAGAGGTCACCGTCACGGTGGGCAGCGTGCAAAGCAGCAGCCGCAGTGACATTATGTGTAGTTGTGCGGCATCGTATCGCTGTCCTGCCACACATGATCCAATGTTGCAGTCACAATGGACCGGCACTAGTGATGCACGCAAGTTTTACAGGTGGCCCTGTTGTATTGGCTGGTTTGTGTTTTGCCAGGAAAGTGTAGGATGGCTGGTCAATGGACGTCCAGGAGTGCCTGCATAGGTGTGCCATTTGGCCTGGTCCAGGTGCTTGCTGTCGGAACACGACGGCAACAGCTTGCAGATCAAGGCATCTTGGAGCAACACAAATACCAGAGTCTCTCTGGCAGACGCAGTGTAAAGGAGATAAATGGGGAATGGACGTGGTGCACGCATATGTTACTGCCTGTCCTTGCTGGTACTTTTACCCCTTTTCTGCACAAGCGGCAGACCCTCTGCTGCTGCTGCTGCTGCTGCTGCTGCCGCTGCCTCCCACCGCTGGCTGTCCATCATCCACCGCAGACCATCACCGGCCACATCAAGGCACCCTTTGACCGCATCCCCCTGGGCAGGCCGGACCACAACGTGCACACCTACGTGGTGCTGCCAGACCAGCCAGCCGGCAGCGATGGCGAGATTACAGAAGCAGCAGAGGGCGACGCGGAACCGACTCGATGGCGCCTGGCAGGCATTGGCGAGCCTGGCGAGCTGTGGCTGTCAGGTGCGCCTGCAACATGCCAAGCGACAGCGCTCTAAATTGTTGGGTAGTTTAGTGGTAGAACACCAGCATGGTACGCTGGAGACCCGGGTTCAAATCCCGGTCCAACCGCCCGTGGCTGGGCTAAAAAAGCAACTGGAATTGACGGATTTGTGCGGGTGGTTTCGATCGCCCAAACAATGAAGAAGAAACTGGGTACAATTACAAGAAACCCTCATGAGCGGAACAACGGCTCGCTGGGCTAGTGCCTGAGGCAGGTTCAGTCCTGTACTACTGTATTGTATTCTATTGTAAATTGCACGACAGCCGGCAGCTGGCGGCCTGCCAGGCTGGCAGCTTGATAATTTTTTGTGCGGTCCCCTGTGAGAGTACATCTGGGGATGACCTGCATGAAACCCGCTAATTTCTCCTGACGACTGCTGCCGGGCATGCTGTGAGCTGTGTCGCTTGTCTTGCCGCTGACGTACCGTCTAATGTGCCCCTCTTGCCTCTGCTCAGGTCCGCGCCTGGCGCGAGGCTACCGCAACCGCCCGGAGCAGACCGCCGCCGCCTACGTGCCCAACCCATGGTTTGCAGCCGCCACCGCCGCCCTCGACTGCGGCGGCCCCGCTGCTGCAGCGCTGCGGCGGCAGTACCGCGTGGCGTACCGCACCAGCGACCTGGTGGTGATGGGGGCTGATGGCCAGCTGGAGTACCTGGGGCGCGCAGACAGGCAGATCAAGATCAACGGCGTGCGCATGGAGATCAGCGAGGTGGAGGCGGTGCTGTCGGGGGCAGCAGGTGCGACCCGCGATGTGGCTGGGCTTGGCTGGGCTGGCAGCCCAGGCTGCTCCCTGGCAGACCGAAGCAGGAAAACAACAGCGGCTGCTGTGTGGTGTGCGCATATTTCTTGTGCTCTTGTGTTGCTGTTGCTGGCAAACCTGCCCGTGGTGCGGTTTGCTGCTGATCTTGTGTTGCAGCAGCTTGGTGGCGTTCTTACTGCCCATGCTGCAGGTCGGCAGGTGCCATGCTGCCCTGTCGTGCATGACAAGGTGCTCACCTGAAACTTATGCTGCTGCCACAAGCATCTGCTGCTTCTGCTGCTGCTGCTGCTGCTGTCACCCTTCCCGGCTGCCTCCAGGTGTGACGCATGTCGCGGTCAAGCCCTGGAAGGACGCCAACGGCTGCTACCGCCTGGCCGGCTACGTGGCGCCGGACAGCGTGGACCTGGCAGCTGCAGAGGCACACTGCCGCGCAAAGCTGCTGCCAGCAATGGTGCGCACCAGTCGTCATGGTTGCTGCTGAGCATGTGGTGCCCTGCCTGCCTGTGTGCACCTGCCGTGTACACCCTCCGCAACATCTACGCTGCAGAGCATTGATACGTGCGACGTGGTTGGTGGCACCTAGCTCTCCAGACTGGGTGCTGTACAGGACTGCAAGCAGCCTTGCAACTTGAAGCGGCACCTTGAGCTGCTTCAAAACCATTAGTCATTTGTCATACAACATCTGTGCATGGGTGCTGGGCCTGGCAACCAATCTGACCGCTTTCTTTCGTCTGGTTTGCTCACCCAGGTGCCCGCCAAGCTGGTGAGCGTCCCGGTCATGCCGCGCCTGCCCAACGGCAAGATCGACGTCAAGTCGCTGGCTGAGCCCGAGTGGGCTGCTGCGTCCGGCGGCGCCGACGGTGGCGGGCCGGCTGCCGCCCCCTCCACAGACATGGAGGAGCTGCTGACAGACATATGGGCAACGGAGCTCAAGGTGGGCAGCGAGCGTTATAACATATGTCATATCATAGCCATACTTGGCCACCCTGTTGAGCGTGTGGTGGAGCAACCTGTGAGTAGCGGCAGTGAGTAGTGTATGGTTTGTATGTATGATGATTGTGCTGAAGAGACTGTCTGCGGAACGATCTGCAGCCGCTTGTCGCCTGGGACGCTGTGATGCTTCGGCTGCAGCCGTAACACACGCTCACCATAGCCCTGACGCAGCAAATACCCCTGCTGCAGCAGGACTGCAAGCACACATTGGCTGATGCAGTGTGTGATGTCCGGCTGTTGCTCCCGCGCAGGTCCAGAGGAGCAGCTTCAGCGTGAAGAGCAACTTCTTTGAGCTGGGTGGCAACTCGCTGCGCGCCGGCCTCATCAACTCCAAGATACGCCGCGCGACAGGCGCAGACATATCAGGTGGGCTGGTGGGTGGGTGCTGTCTGTGCAACTTGCAGGCTGCTGCTTGTCCTGGCCGCATGCCTCGGTCTCTCATGACCCTGGTTTGTGATGCATGGCGAGTTGGGAACCACAGGAGAAAACATGCCACACGGATTGAGTTGTATAACACATACTTTATTAACATGAGCCACATGGAGTGGACATGAGTGTGCCATCAGCCTGCGTCAGCTGTCATGGCATAGCTGCATATACTTCATGCTCTCCATCTCGGCAATGGTCTAGACAATGCTCCAGCATGATTCGCATGCTCATTCAGCAATGCCGGCAAGTTTGCCTGGCAGCAAAGACAGCATGCTGCATGCAAGGCAGTATGTCTGCTGCAACCTGTCGTTGTTTGTGCAGGTCTGCTGATCTACCAGCACTCCTCGGTGACAGCCATGGCCGCAGCCATCGAGTCGCAGTGCGGCAAGTACATTATCACAGACGCTGCCTCGCGCCAAGGCAGCTTCAGCATGATCGGCGCAGGGTCCATCTACCAGAACGCTGCCGGCAGCAACGCCACAAGCTTCACAACAGCTGCAGGCCGTCCGGAAAGCAAGAAGAGCTACGCTGACAAGGACAGCGCAGGCATGGGCCATGCTGCTGCTGCTGGTGCTGGTGACCCAGGCAAGGGAACTGGCGGCTACAAGGCGCTCAGCAGCCGGGGCCTGCCGGTGTGGCTGGCAACGCTGCTGCAGATTGGCGGGCTGTTCCTGCTGGGCATGCTGGGCTATGTGTTTGTGTGCGGCCTCCTGGAGGTGAGGTGCATGGTGTGTCAAGTGATTTTAAGAAAAAAGGAGGACGTGCTGGTGTTCGATTGATTGTGCGCCAAGCTGGGCTGTGCAGTGTGTGTGCAGCATTCTGAGGTGGTGGTTGTACAACGGGTTGGCTCAAGAGCGGGAGGCAGCACGAACAATCGTGTGCCTGGCGGGCAGCACTGCTTGCAGGCATCAGTGCTGTTCCTGTGCACTGCTGCCCTCCTGCTGCTGGTGCTGCTGCTGCTGCTGCTGCTACTGCTGCTGGTGCTTCACCGCCACCACTCCTTTTCCGTTCTCTTCTTTTCACTGCGCATTCAGGTGGTGTACCGTTTTGCCCTGCGGGGGCCAAACCTCATGCTGGTGCCCATCTTTGCCTTTGGCCTGGCGACAGGTGGCATGGTCTTCATGCTGCTGTTCTCCATCCTGCTCAAGTGGGTGCTGCTTGGCAGGCAGAAGCCGGGCGTGCACGCCATCTGGAGCCTGTACTATGTGCGCTGGTGGATAGTGCGCAGCAGCATCAAGCTGGCAATGTCGCAGATCTTCATCCTGGTGCGCCGCACGCCCATGTTTGTATGGTACCTGCGTGCGCTGGGCTGCAAGATCGGCAAGAACGTGGCCATCGAGTCGCCCAACATTGCTGACTGGGACCTGATTGAGATTGGAGACAACACAGGTGGGCTCCGCCACAGCCTCGTGTCAACTTGTGGTTGTGCTGTTGTGCATTTGAAGACAAGGCTGTATGTGATGGTGGCAAGTCCCAGCTGGCTGAATGCTGACTGGGACATTGTTTGGATTGAGGTGCTGCAGGTATGGCTGTCTCTTGCTTGCAATGTTATGCCGGTGATGGGTGACAGCCAATCTTAAACATATTGGCAGTGCAGGCAGTGCCAACATGATCCAGATGGCCTATCACCCAAGCAGCACTTGCAGACAAACTCTACATGCTGATTAATGCCGCTTGTAGCTGTCAACATATTGGCCTGACGCACCGCCTTGGATGCTGGTGCAACTGCTGGTGACCAGCCCAATCATTTTACAACGTGCTGTGCACGCAATCTTTGAATGATAGGCTTCTCTTGAGCCCTGCTGCCGCTGCTGCTGGTGCTGCTTCTGCCAATGTCTTGCATGTGGCTGCAGTCATTGAGGCTGACTCCTTCATTGATGGGTCCAGCTTCCACGCATCACCAGAGCCAGGAGGCAGGGGCATCATGGTGAGTGTGAACTGCTTGAGGGTAATGCGCATGTCTCAACGACTTGCTGTGTAGCTGCCCGTTGCTAGGAAAGCTACAGCAGACAGGACCTTGGTCTTTGCAGCCATTGTTTGTCGACAGCTCATTCATACTAAGTACTGGTCAAGCGTGTCAGGAGAGCGGTCACACATGTCAGTTGAAACCGCTGCGTATGTAGATAATGTGGCCATCCGGCTCCTGCCCTCAACATGGTTACTGTGCCGCAGGTGTTGGGCCACGTCAAGATTGGCAAGAACGTCACACTGCTGGCTACCAGCATCGCCAGCCACGGCACCGTCGTGCCCGACAACTACATCCTCACGCCGGGCACCACATCACAGCGGCTGCCCGCAGGACCCTCAGGTGGGTTGCCTTGGCTCACAAAGATTCTCTAAGAGCGGTGCCTGCAGTGGCTGAAGGTGGCCTGGTGAAAATTTCACAAATGGAGTTGGCGCCTATCATTTGCCCACAACTGAAGCAAAGCAGCTACATACAGCACCTCCCAAGCTGTGTCATGCTACCATCCGCAGCCCTGTTTGTGCACTCGCTGCATGTCCTGCCGTGCCGCCATGACTGCACTCGCTCCAGCGCTTTATTTAACATCCATGAGCCTTGCATTCTTGCTCTCTTGTCAATGAAAGTGCTATGTGCTGGTGCCCTACGCTATATATGGCTTGTATGGGTATATGATAACGATGGTGTGCTGGTGCCCCCGCCTGCAGACGCCAAGGCCCATGCACAGGTCCGCAGCGAGCACGAGATGCTGCCGCTGCCGCTGTGCATGCTCACCGCGCTGCTGCTGGTCGCCGTTCAGTCCGCTGTGTGGCTAGCCATGGTGCCCAGCATCCTCCTGTGGTAAGCTGCTGAGAACGACCTGCTGAACAGAAAAGTACGAGTTGTGGCGACACGGTGCATTTCATTACATTGCATCACATTACATTACATGCTCCACCCATCAAGGAGTGGGAACCCCTATCAGGAGCCAACGAGAGTTTTTCACAAGCAATGGGGTTCCTGCACCTCAGCACTGCTGGATGTGCGTGCACGTGCTGCAGTCTAATGTGGCAAGCTTCTCGCAATGACCTGCTGAACTGTACTCTGGTAGTTCTGCTGTTCTACCATAGATCAGGCTGATCATGCTTCACCACCAGAACAGCATCAATGAACAGCCGCGCCATTGCTGGACCATGTTGTCGAGGCTTGGCACTGCCAGCCGTGGGTGTTGCTCGTTGGAGTTGCTTGCACTCAGCAACTTGGTGTGAGCTTGGAAGCATGCAGAAGGCTTGCGCAGGTCCCGAGCGGTGCATGCTGCAGCAAGACTGGTGCATGTACATGCATCGTGTACTGTCTGCAAGCTTGTGATGTGGTGCACGATGGCCCGCAGCCGCTTTGCTTCACTGCAATAAACGAGCAACATTTTGTTTGCCGTGCTGCTGCTGCTGCTGCTGCTTTCATCAACTCATGACAGGCTCAATTTTGTTGAGACGTTCGTTGGACTGCATTATGACACCTGGAACGAGCTCATTGTGGTCTCCCGCAGTTGCTGGGTGGGTGGCGCTTACAACGAGGGCTTGGGCACCAGCGGTCCCGTCTACGACACCTGCCACAAGCTGTGGTGGGCCATGTCTTTCTCCATGCTGGTTGCGCCTGGTTCCGCCTTTGTGACCGCCACCCTCTACATGTGGAGCATGGTCCCACTCAAGTGGCTGCTGGTGCCCAAGATGACACAGCAGAAGATGGAGAACGGTGGGCGGCTGGCAGCGTGTCACCACAGCGGTCTCAGCAGCGAGATAGCTGAGTGATCAAGCATAACTGAATCGCCCGCTTGCAAGGTGCTCTCATCAAGTGCCACGCCAATGCTCTGAGTCCTCGCATGAGCCAGGGAGCAGCAGAAACTCCAGCAAGGGTGCCCAGGACAGCCCAGCACACCAAGCTGGCCAGACAGGACAGCAGACATACCCTCAAGCACCTTGGATGCTGAGACTGACGCACCTGACCTGCCACACACGCTGCGCTGGGCGACCCCTGCAGCAATTGTTTCCCGTTCATCTCCTGATAAGGTGCTGCTGCTGCTGCTGCTGCTGCTGCTGCTGCTGGTGTTTGCTTGTCAGGCGGCCTGTGGCTAGCATGGCGCCGCCACTTCTTCAGGTGCCTCGTGGGAGGCCCCTTCCAGTCCATCATCTGGCAGTACACCAGCACGGAGGTGTACAACACCTGGCTGCGAGCCCTGGGCTCCAAGATCGGCCGGCAGTGCTGGCTCAGCGAGATGTTCAAGTGCACGGAGTTTGAGCTGTTCCATGTTGAAGACACTGCGAGCATGTGCAGGTGAGCTGCCGGCTGCTTGCAGCAGCCTGCACTGTTTGCAGCAGCCTTCACTGAGGTCAAGGCTGCCATGGGACCCCTTTTTGTTACTGCACAGATAGCGCAAGCACAGTCATGTAGCATCAAACTCATATTAGTGATGCAGTGCAAGAAAGCATCATGTCGTGTCAATCCTCCATCGTGACAGGCTTCCCAGTGAGCAAGCCCTGTTCTGAGTAGCTCCACAGCACTCGGCATGCAGAGAGCACTCATGAAAGTGCTGCATTGCGCTGCTGCCTGCACTGCTGCGGCAACCCATTTGCTGCCCGCAGCATGGTGACCGTGGTGGGTGCCACGTCTGGCCGCACCGCCCCCGTGGTGCTGGGTGAGGCCTGCGATGTCACCAACGACTGCACGCTGCTGCCGGGCACCAGTGTCGGCAGGAACGCCTGCCTGGGCGTGTTCACGTATGGCGCGCCTGACCAGCACTTTGACGACTACTCCATCACCCTGGGCAGCTTCAAGCTCAGGTGGGGCCGCCGCTGCTTGTCGAATGGTTGCTGCACTGCGTGTGCAGCATGCCTTGCTGCGTGCTTGTCTGCCTCAGCCCCCGCCTCACTTTGACTAGATCAATTGCCTAGGCCGTGCGTATCAGCACACATGCTGCGGATGCATTTCACAGCCATTACAATAACAGTGCTGCAACACTTGCTGCAGATGCAATCAACAGCCACTACAATAACAGTGTTGCAGCACAAAATCTGTGCTGCCCTGTGTCGTGTGTTGACTGAGGCCTTATGGCTTGCTGCGTCACCTCAACCTCAGGGCTGGCGGCTCTGGTGCTGACGTGGAGGCCGGCCTGGCGTCTGGCAAGTTTGAGTCGGCTGCCTCCCGGCTGCTGCCCCGCTGGCAGTACGCGCTGTACAACGTGCTGTACATCGTCTTCTCCAACATCATCTTCACCGCGACCAACACCATGATGAGCCTGCCCGGCGCCATCCTCGGCTTCTACGTGCTCTTCCACTACGGCTACTTCCTGGGCGCCGCCTGGGTGCCCTTCTTCCTGGTGTTTGGCTTCGTGGTGTTCCTGGCCTACCTGGCGCTGCTGAAGCGGATCCTGATGCCCAACAGCACGGGCATGCGCCCCATCTTTAAGAGCGTCAGTGCAGCCTGCTGGCAGCTGCTGTGCATCAACTGCCACCTGTACGCGGACTTCAACGGCTTCAAGGGCTCACTGGTGAGCGCTGTGGAGACTAATGTTCAGCTGCCGACAATGCACAGCCCAGACCTGCTGCGTTGATGGCTTTGCTACAGCCTGCAGCCTGCTTGCCGGCATATTGCTGCAGTGAAGGCTGGCTGCCTTGCGCCACTGGCGCTGAGCGGCTGCATGGCGGCTGCTGGTTGTGCTACTCGGCACATGCAGGGCTCACCTGTCCTTGGCCCTGCCCTCCTTGATTCATTCCCCTGCAGCTGTACAACTGGTACCTGCGCGCCATGGGCGCTAAGGTAGGCAAGGAGGTGTTCTGCCTGGGGGGCGTGGTGGCCGAGTACGACCAGGTGACCATCGGGGACGGCACGGTGATCAGCGACGGCGCCTTCCTGCTGACGCACACCGTGGAGGCGCGCCACGTGAAGGTCCGACCCATCGTCATCGGCAAGCAGTGCACCGTCGGCGCGCTGTCCGCTGTGCTGCCTGACGCCTGCATGGAGGACCACGCAACGCTGGACGAGATGTCGCTGGTGAGTCAATCGCCACCCTAGACGGTGATGCTTCAGCTGGTCCAAATGCAAGCACCAAGCCAGCAAATGCTGTCCACAAAACCAGCTCTGCAGGAAGTGTTGCTGTCTGCTGCTGTTTCTTTTTGCAATGTGCTGCTTCCTGCCAGTGTGTATATGATGGGCCTGTAGCGGCATTGTCCCAGCACATTTGTATGTGCATCTGCTCGCTGAGGCTGTGATGATCCTGTATGGCATCTGTGCACCGGCTTTGTGTGTTTTATTGCACGCGCGCCCACGCGTCAACCTCAGCTTGGTTTGCCATTTTCTGCAGCAGTTGCTGGATTGGCAAACATGTCGCAGCATTCTGCGGTTTCATTGCATGATGTGTTCCACTGCAGATGTCGTATTGAATGCCGGCAGAACGCCTCACACGTGTGCGATTGGCTGCGCGTGGCTGCGATCCCGCAGGTGATGAAGGGCGAGACTGTGCCGGCTGGCGCCACATGGGCGGGTGTGCCTGCCAGCCCAGCAATGCCGCTCATCAAGTACGCTCTGTGAGGCTCTCATCACTTGCTGTGCACGGTGGAGCCTGAGTGCGGTGTCGACGAGTGGCACTGCTCAAGCTGCAGCATGACCAGGCTGACATGCGCTCACCTCTGGGCGCATGACACAGGGCAGCCGCCTTGATCCGGGGCCTGCTGCAGCATATGCTGTGCAGCAGCGTCTGGGCCTGCTGCACCACGTTGGTTGTTCAGAATGTATGATGGCAGGTCGTACTGCGTTGAAGTTCGGCTGTGTGGGCTAGGGTGGTGCGCACCTGGGCCATTGATGACGTGGCAAGGGCCACTGGCCAGGCTGACAAGCACCTGCGGCTGGTGCCGCGCCGCAACCGTTGTTCAACTGCACCTCTGGTTTTATTTGCGTTAGTCATGCACGCCTGCAGGAAGCTGCCCAGAACAGCAACACACTGACTGTCTTTGGTTGATGCCTGTCTCATGTTCTGGGGCGTTCCTGTGTCATCATTTGAAGTAACCATCCCTTGAGTGAGCATGCACACGCAGTTGCTGGTTTTGGCTTATGAGCGCTCATAGGGTTTCCTGTTTGCTTTTGCTGCTTGAATGTTGCATGTCATCTGTGTGGTGTACACTCTGCTATCTACGTGCCCGATTGAATGTATAGCTTTGCTGTCATCGGCAGCTTGCAACAAGGTCGATAGCATGGTGCAGTTTGGCAGTTGATTGAGTATCTGCAAGCACAGAGCTTGTGCATGCACTTGCTGCTGCTTGCGCACATTGAGTAGGTTCTGTTGATGTTGCCATGATACAACAGTGCCAGTGCTGGCCAAATGCCCCCTTGGGAGAGGTACACATCGCGCGGTGGAAATGCCTCCTTAAAATTAGACTACAGGAAATCTGCACATCCTTGTTGCTTCCACAATAAGATTGCACACTTGAGAAAAGTTTTCAGTGATGCTTACTGCATGTGCGCTCAACAGATGCGTGGTATACAAAGCGAAGGCGTGCGTGCTGTTGTGCCGATCAGATGAGTTATAGAGCTGTTGCGGTTGTCAAGCCTGCCATGATTGTGCCTGTGAGGCTGCAGGAATTGCAATTGCTTGGGGGATGCATGATTCAGCCAGGTGGCTTGATGAGTATGACAACTTCAGCATGGCTGAAGCATTCAGGTCTCTGCACTGCATCTTCTGGGTGTGCAATGCATGTTGTTGTGTTGTGTGGCGCAATGTTCGAGTGTATAGAGTTTGGAATCTCTCCTGGCAACACGTCCAGCCTTTGCAAGAATGCTAGCCAGCTATATCAGTGTCTGTTTGAATGCTTCCACACTTTTCAGGTGCTTGTGTTGTGCAGCGACACTTGCAGGCAGCATGACGATGCTAGCTGTTAGACAGTTGCTGATGAAATTGCTGCAGAATATTGTTGGAAATAGCACGGACCACAGCTGTCAGGCTGCTCTGGTTGGTTTGTTAGAGTCTGCAGGTACAGAACCATCACTGCCAATTAGTGGCAGTGTGCTTGGAATGCAATGTGCTTTGCGCGGTGAAGGGCACACTACTCACCTATATGCATCCTGGATGCTGTTGTGCACTCTGCAGTGCAGTCTGCTACTGTGCTTCTCATGTGCATGCAGCAGTGCAGCAGCAACAGCATCTGTGCTTGCTGCTGCTGCTGCTGCTGCTGTTACAGCCGACATGCTGTGCCACGGCAGCCACTGTTATTTGACTGCCATGGTGCAACTCCATGCGTAATGCTGGCACATGGGCACGTGCTGGGCAGCTGCTCCTTTTCAAGAGCAGACCTTCGCAGTTGTGCAAGTGTTGGGTTGTGCCTGCATCATGTTGTAGTTCGTGACAGGTCCACTTTGAGGTGGCAGTTGATGGCTGGGCATATGCACACTTGGCAGCCTCTGCTGTCTGCCTAGACTTGGGTTGACGTGTCACCAGCGAGGCAGTGTTATCCACACAGTGCTCAGCGGTTTGCTGTTTGGTGATGTCACGGAAACTAGTACGATCTGCGGTTTGCAGCATGTCAAGCCCTTTGCTTGAACCCTTGCTGACGTTTGGCTTGTATTGAACAGCTTAGCTGCAGGAGATCGTGCCTGCGGCTAGCTGCAGTGCATGAAGCTGCATGAAGCTGCATCTTGCGAGGTATGCAGGCCTGCCATATCACCAACCTCAACACAGCTACGTCAGCCTGCCAGGTTGACCCATGATGGGCTGGGAACAACTTGTTGTGAATTGGACTGAATGTACTTCGCCCCCTTTTTTGCTGCTAGTGGGCTTGGTACTTTGTGGATCATAACAATGACACCTGTTGCTACCGCTTTGCGATGTTCTGTGAAGGGTTAAATGCAATAGCTTGATTTGTATGTCCAGCCGTTCTGATTTTGGTGCAAACAGCCTGCAGCTGTGGCTACAACCCTTGCATGTGCCTGCACAGCATTCAGCTCCTGTCGGGTGTCATCTCAGAGATGGCTTTGGAGAAGACCCCTGCCCATTGAGCAAGTTGCCTTCATCTTGGCAAGGAATCAATCTCAGTACTATGCGTTACAAACAGCTGATGGGCAATGCTATAGCTACGGGTTAATGCTGCTTGAGCATGTTGGCTGGTGCCAGCACAGCTGCCTTGGGAGCACAAAGGTTGATATTATGCAGGTCTGAATCATTATGGGCATGCATGTGTCTCTAAGCCAGCACGTAATCCACCAATTTCATGTTTGCTTCCGTTGGCATTGGAGGTCGAGTGGGAGCCAGGCATGATCTGCAGGCTTGCACACTGCGCAGTGTGCATGCAGCTGTCAGATAACTGCTAGAAGACCTGCAGATGTCAAGCAAGCCATCGCGGCTTGAATAAGCGTACTGTTGTCAACTGTTTGCACAATCACTTGCAGTGCCATTTGTGCACTGCATGAGCGGTACTTATGACGTGGTTGAGAAGAAAACGTGCAATGTTGCTGCTGCTGCTGCTGCTGCTGCTGCTGCTGCTGCAGAGCAGAGCTGATTTTCCTGGAACCTGTAGTGGTGTTGCAGCACTGGTAACCTCACAGGGCTGTGCAGTTGCACGCAATTTGGAATTGACAGAGTTGACACGTACACTGTGGGCCATCTCAGATGGCACAAAAACGCAAAATGGCCCAAGAGAGTGTGTTTTACACCACTCTCAAATTAATACCATGGTGTGTCAGATCTGAAATGACATGATGCCACCATAAGCCTGCAGCGGTGTGCCGCATTGCACTGCCTTGATAGCGCAGTGCTATCTGAGCATGCTTCTGCAACACCATGCAGGCTGCGTTGATAAAGGTTGCAAGAAGACATGTGTTGGTAATGTAACGGGTGGTCGCTCCCAAATGCGTGCCCAGGGCAGCAGTGAGTGGTCAGACAGCACAACTAATAGCAACCACGTCTATTGTTCCCTCTGAGACACCCCTAGTGTGTGTGGGCCGCAGGGATGTGGTGCCGAGTTGTGTGCTGAGCAGTCAGGGCCGGTGGGGAGCTCGCAGCTGGTTCACGTGTGGGCTGGATGGTTACAGGTTACAGCGTGACCAGTGCGTGGGAGCAAGCACCTCGTTAGCCAGCTAGCGGGGGGTCGAGAGGTTGCTATGGGGTTGGTACTGGCTGTAGCTGACAGGCTTAGCCTGCAAACTGCAGCGGACAGCTGTTTACGTACAGCTGTATGTTTCTAGGTGATGCTGGCAGTGTGGCTTGCGCTCTGGGCGGCAACTGAGACTGTACTCAACAGGAGAGAGACCGGTGAAGGGCAACAGCAAGTTACCAGATATATGTGCAACTATTGTACACACTGAAACCACAGTGCGGCTTCTTCCTCTTGGCAGTTGCCAATGCAGTGCAATATGGAAACAGGGACGGGCGTCCCCATTATTTAGGGGCCGTGAACGAGCACCCCAAGTTCTACAATCACAATGACAAACCTCGCATCATTGCAAAATTGCGGAACAGGTACTCGCAGGGCGAGGTGGCGGGGGCGGCAAACAAGGCAAACACTAGTCGAAATATATCTGGTCAATCCAGGGCCTGAGAGGCCTTGGTTGCAAAATGCTACTCTAAATTGGCTGACGGCGCAAACCTCGTATCTATATTTAATGAACGGCATGCAGGCAACATGCATGCAGTTTGTTGGCCAGGAAGACTGAAATGTCTCTGCTGGCAGAGGGCTGCACATGGCTGCTGCTATGGGCCTGTGGCCTCAAAACAGTGCTGTTCAAAACCTCCAACAGGCTGTTGCATTTATGCAAAGCCATATCATATGGTGGTGGCCCGATCTAGTGTGCAAGTACTGGTCAAAAGTTTCACTTTGTACAGCCATCACGTGCAGGCAACGTGGTAGGCTGTAGCACGACAAGGCAGGACAGATGACGATAACAACCAGAGCCGGGATATGGCATATCGGTGCAACACGACCTTTGTACATACAATATTTTCTGTATGGGTACAATTTATGAGGCCAGACAAGGATGGCCTGATGGTACCGACAGCAACTGCTGTCATTGATCCAGCTCGTGAACATCTCACAGGGGTAATTATATGCTGATACATGATACATGGAACAAGGTGTTCTGCATATGGCAACGATAGGGCTACGGGCGTGCCCGGGAGCAGGGCAATGATCCAGACATTTGCTCACCCCCACTCAGACCATAAAACAATCCTGATATTTCCACAGTTCGAAACCACTCAAACAGTGCGCAACTCGGTGAAAAAAAAGTGCGGATGCCGCACTGTAGGCCACTCACTCACATTCTACAGCAGTGCACGTGCATGCCTGCAGGCACAGCTGTACACACAGGTATCAATCAAAACTCTCACGACAGCAAGTTTCCGCACTGAGAAGCTCACAGCCGTACTCAAGTCAAACCCAGCTGATATTTACTATGACAGCGGCCATCACTCCCAGCGAGCTCACAGCCCTGTCGGCTGATGTTGCCCGGCTGGGTCTTGGAGGCCTGAGGCCTGAGTTGGCACCACCATGCTTGCCTGGCCTGCAGGGCGGACAGTAGTAGCAGAAAAAAATCAGCCTTTGCTGCATACTAGCTAAGGCTTGTGCTTGTTGGTGCGGTAGCGACATCAGCAGGCTGACATGCGTGACAGGATTTTGGGTTGCACAATACAGCAGGTGGTGCTGCTGTCAGCGTTTTACTGCAAGCAAGGTTAAGCTACTGTTACACCAGCGTCCAATACAGCTGGCACGCATTATACGTTGTCACGCCATTCGGCTCGACAATGTATTATAATTGTCAACGCAGCAAAGTTTAAACGCGCCACTCACATGCTAAAATGGGGCCCCCGTCACCATGTCTGTTTTGCAGTGCAGCTGCTGCACGGTAGATCTAGTGGGCAATCTATTGCAGCAAGCACAAGCACCTCAAGGTAGCAATGTTACAGCAAGACCTGCAGCGTGTTGACACGCAACTCCTGCATGACATACAGCACGTGATAAGCTTTCATCTAACAGCAGCTGCAGCATGCAGCTGTAAAGAACATGTAACTTCCAAATTACCGAATTACCAAAGTAGGGCCACTGGCCCACCCGCAAAGGAGCAAAACAAGGCTCATGAGGTCCACAAAACTTAAAATGTGGATGGCATTTGTAACTGAATGACTCACTCACAACGAACATCTCTATGAGGCACCTGACCTGATCAGCCGCTGAAATATGTTGGGAGACGCAGCACTGCATGCACAGGAGTGCCCCACATCCTACCACCCCCCCGCATGCAAGGTCTGCTGCGTGCACCCACTACATAGGTCAATGTCATCGTTGAACCAAAATGACGGTGCAGAAGCGGTGCCAGGTACTATGTATGCGCTACACTCATGTTGTCCCGGGCTAGCAGCGGCTGACAGTGACAGTAACATTAGGTGTACCCGATCACGGAGTGCGTGTGTCCCGTACAAGAGCCCAGTGCGCTAACAACAGACCTCTATAACCTTACAAACACATTGAGTAGCATCTGGCATTGAGACACAACACTTGGTGGACATCAAGTCTGACCAGCATCTGCATCCCAGGACAGCATGCTGATCTGCGCAGATCAGACACATGAGGCATGTCTGACATGAATCTGACGCGGATCTGCAGAGGTCTGACAAATGTCAGAAATTGGCCGTTGCCAGCGTGTCATATATGAATGACGCATGACGCTGAACGCACAGTACACACGTAGTATTATGTGGTGACGCATGAATGCTTGACAGCACAGGATATAATGTTTGACGGCTGCAGCAAAACTGTTTGGTCATTTCAACATGTGTCACCATGCAGACGGTAGTGGATGTGAAAGGACACAGCACTGCGTGCATGCATGCAAAAAGGATGCAATCAGACACAGCACTGCATGCTGCAGCATGCAATGGTACTCAGCAAGTTGCCAAGTATATACTTATTTGATTTATATGCAATGGTATTTGCCAACATCGGATGTTCAATGGGTTGTGCTGGTGCAAGCCATTGTGAAAGGGCACGGCACTAACATGCAGAACAATTGATATACCTTTACGTCCACGTGGAGCACCATTGTGTGTGGGTTGTGTTGATGCACTCCTTATTTGCAGAATGCGACTGCCTGACAGCGCTGTTAGGCTGCTAGTCGTCAGGCTGCTTCAGAAGGTTTGTTAGGTTAGGTTTTTTTAGGTTAAAGCAGCGCTAGCAGAAGTTCTGCATGATCGCCATACAGCATGCAGCCTGCCTCCCATTCCACCGGTCAGGAAATTTTTTTTGGGTACTGATCAGTGGCAAGGTATAGATAACTCACAGCTAGCATCCCTTCAGCAATACACCCTGTGTGCACAGCCTGGGAACTAATAGCAATTCATATCTGCGCTCCCGCCTTCGAACAGTGAGTACATAAAGGGTTGCTGTTCATGAGATCAACACTTTGTTGAGCGACACTTTGCAAGCACACGACAACAAGTGTAAATATCTTCTTCATTACGGCGCGCCCTGTAGATTACCGAGCAGCAGCAGCAGCACACCAACCAGGTCAGGTCGCATGCACCACTACCTACTTCGGAAACATGTAAAAGAACGGAGGGGCTCCTGGGCTCCAGGTAAATGCAAACATGTGCAGCTCACCAATCGGCGACTCCATTGCGGCAGCAACACACACTGACAGCTGTGACACTGATGCAGATAGGTCAAGCATAAACAGCAGCACTATTGTCAGTGTTGCAGCCGTCGTACACATCGCATTTCAAAAAAAACACTCAGCAGTGCCGTCACAGCTGCCATCATGGCCTGCTGCAGGGCCTGCTGGAGGGCTACAACTGCACGTGTACGACCATATGTAGCAATACATGCTACAAAATTCATCTTGCAAAATCCAAACAGTCGGCAGCTGCAACTCAATCAGCCATAAACCAGCATTAATACTGGAAGAAAGCAGCTCAATGCGGAAAACACTGGCATTCCAGCCAATACCCAGCCCTGGCATTGCTACATGCACCAACTGAGCCAGCAAGGTCATGCAGCAGCAGCCAGAGGCACTAGCAACACCAACAAGCACCCCCTGCCCTGCCCCTGCCCTGCCCCCAAGCACGCACTGCACTGCTGGTGCTGCTGGCACTGCTGCCAAGCAAGGCAGGGCCCAAGTATGAGTTCCAGGGGCAACCCTGATGACAGCCCTGCCTAGGCAGCATGCTCACACACACAACTGACACAGCTGCAAGCACTGATGGCACCCGCAGCACTGCTGAGCAACAGCAGCAGCAGCAGCAGCATCAACAGCAGCACTGCCAGCACAGCATCCACAACACCAGCAGTGCTGAAAACACTGGCAGTCCAGCCAACACCCAGCCCTGGCATTGCTGCATGCACCAACTGAGCCAGCAGGGTCATGCAGCAGCAGCCAGCAGCACGCACAACACTGTATGCACCAGCAGCACAGCAGCCAGTGCCCTGACTTGAGGCCCAGCCCTGCACACACACCCCTCCATGCCTGGCCAACAGCCACAGGCACCAGCAGCACCCCCTGCCCTGCCCGTGCCCTGCCCCCAAGCATGCACTGCACTGCTGGTGCTGCTGGCACTGCTGCCAAGCAAGGCAGAGCTGCATGAGTGGGAACATGTTAGGTCTCACACACAAATATTGCCTCACGGCTGAGTCCTTAGCCACATCAAGCTGGGGTTGCTAAAGAGGCAACAGACCATGTACAATACAACTGCCATGTGCATGGCTGCAGACGACACAAAGCTGGCAGCTGCAGCAGCAGCTGGCCCTGCTGCAGGCAGGGCTGCATGAGTGGGAACATGTTAGGTGTCACGCAACAATATTGCCTCACGGCTGCAGCTGGTGTGTCCTTTCTGAAGCAGTCATCCACAGTCAGCTGCTTCTTGCTGATGGGCCAGCCCAGCAGATTGCCAAAGCTGTAGAAGGCAAGCTGGCGCTGCAGGTGGGCGGTCACGTGCAGCTCCTTGAGGAAGTCTGCAGCCAAACATGTCAGAGAGCAGTGACAACTTGGTGATAGCTTACAGCCTCCACTGCAGCCATGATGGTCCTATCAGCCTGGGTGCATGGCAATCACAGTACAGTGCGTAGGCGGCTAGGGAGGCAGGCAGGCAGTCAGAGTTGCAAGGATGCAGTGCTGATGCTGTGGCCTTCAGCTGCACCAAGTACAAACTCAGAAGCTCACATATCTTGTACAGCAGCTCAACTACTTGGTACCAACTCACCACAACACCCCTTGATACTGCCACTTGACTGCACCAGCCGCTCCATCAGGTTGTACAGCCGCCCCTGCATGCCCAGCCTGGGACCACGCTGCAGAGCCATGATGCTTGCAAAGCACTGCAGGCCCTGCTGCTTCATGATCTCAAGCAGCCGGGCATCTGAGGCCATGAAGTAGGACTTGGTGGCCGTCTTCTTGCGCGCACTGCCTGCAGCTGCAGCGCCAGCAACACAAGCAACAGCAAGCAGCAGGGGGTGTTGTACTTAATGTTTCTGAGATGCAGCTGCAGGACAAGCAAGGCTAGCATGGATGCACAAGTTACAGCACACTGCCAGCATGCTGCGCACATGCAGCAACTGTTACTGCTTCTAGTCTTGCTGGCTGGTGCAATGCTCACCTGGGCAGCCGTCACACTTGTACTGGTATGCCTGCATGAGCTCTGTCGGCCCCACTCCCACAGATCTGTAAGGTGTGTCCACCCACATGTGGCAGCGCACCCTGCCCAACTTCCCAGCATTCTGCAGAACCAAGATTGCCTCTGCGTCCAGCTGCCTATAGCACTCCTGCACAGTCAGCTGCTGGCCTGCTGCTACCTCCACCTGATGCTGCCAGCAGCAAGGGCAGGGGGGCTTGCCACCCGGCATGTCCGTCCTCTACCAGGCCAAGCTCAGCTGAGGAATCAAGTGCCAAGCCAGGTACAGCACTGATCGTAGTACTTGGAGCTCTGGGCCGCCGTGAACGCGTCCGTTGTCTGATGTAAAGATTCACTGCAGCGCTGTCTGCTGCCTGCGATCCATCCGCGCCCTGCCACATGTCTACTGTCTCCCACTCCCCATGTAGTCCGGCGTCAGGGGGGCCCTCTACATATTCAGACCCGTCCAACATATTATTAAAATACTAAACAAACATATGTGACAGCTTGTCCAGCGATCGACCGTGCATCCGAGCGTGGCTTGCGTCTGAACAGAGGGCAGGGAGTGGTGATGCTGGGTGCTACGATACGTCGAAAGCAACGAGATAAGTCTTAATAACATAATAAGAATTGCATTTGAACGGCACAATCGTCAAGGCGCTGCAAATTTCACTCCAAAAATTCTGATCAGTATGGGGGTCTTAAACCCGGCCAGTATGGGGGTCTTAAACCCGGTCAGTATGGGGGTCTTAAACCCGGTCAGTAGGCTAGAAATGACAATCTGCGACCATTGCAACAACCCGTCACACAATGGTAACAGGAAGCGGCCATTGTTATATTCTCCTGATTATCGCTGTTGACGGTTCAACGTCGAACACAGGCCTGTGTTAGGGGGTTATGGTTCGTACAGTTCAAATTGCTGGCTCATTTCAGCTACAGCTGTCGTGCGGCCTGTAACGCACGATGTTTTTGCTCCTTGCCGGCTCCCTTGAAATGCTGCAGAAGCTTGCTAAGCGTCTGAGCGAAGAGCTGCATGGCCGTGTCTAGCTTGCCAGTGAGGAAGCGGTACATCTCCGCAAATCGACTTACACTAAGATGTGACGCGCTGCTTGGCGTGATCCAGCGATGTACGGTCACGCTGGCTGTCCCCAGCAGAGCTGGCCAAGGCTCCCAGCTGCCCCTGCACCAGGGACTGCGGCTCGTCTAAGTGAGTCCCGTGATGCACACATGGATGTTGTTTTCAAACAAACCGCCTGCTTAGGGGTCGACCAAACGCAGCGATACCTGTGGCCTGCTGGTTATGGTACCGGTGCGGTACCTGCTAGGGCAGCAACAAGTGCACAGCAGCAACAGCATGCTTTCCTGGCGCAAGGAGCAACAAAGGCCTTGGCTGTGCCGTGTTTGCTCAGGGCTCAGCACACCTCGTCAAACGGTGAGCTATACATGCCGAGTAAACTGTTGCATGCTGCAGGCAACAGCAGCATGAGCAACGTTGCATCCTTGCATCCTGCTGCAAGCACTGCAAGCACTGGTTAATCTTGCATCCTGCAAGCACTGCTGCCGCAATGTTGTGGTTGCAAGCACATGTAAGTATTTGGCTCGGTATGCACCTGGTTCAAGCACTATGCATCGGATGCATGCAACACTCATGCTGTATAGTTACTGGTGTTCTTCTTGCTGGTAGCTGCTTTCAGATTTGAGCACAAGTGCAACTGCCTCTGCTGACATGCCAGGTGCTGGCTCTACTGCAAATTACAAGTTTCTCAGGCAGTCCTCATGTCATGTGCCAGGCATAACCAACCATTAAAGCACCATCTGGACACCATGCTGCAGTGCGGCGGGCATGCAGCAAGCCTTGGTGAGTCCCCCATTCTAAGTGGGCCATCCAGCCGTGCGGCTGCAGGAAGTGTGCTGCCAGACACTCCGCTTTGAATGCCGCTACTGTGTTGATTAAATAGACAGCACGTTAACGGACCATGGCATTTACTTGTAGGCAAGCTGCGCTATCTCCATGCACAGCTGGACCAATGTTGCCAGCTTGCCAAGCAGTGTGTAGACCGCAACCTTGAGGCTTGACGCAGTAGATTAAGCAGTGGCATGCAGTTTGTCCCAGTTTGTGGTCCCCTGTTTTACATGTGCAGGAGATGCCGCCACAACAAAAGCAGCTCAGCTTAACAAAGCATCATCATCATCATCATGTTACCCGTTCAAGCCATAGCATTAACGCCATTGGCCCCGTGCCGCAGAGGAGCAGAAGTGGAAGTGGCATATGAAGCTGCACAACGGGAGGTGAGCTGCAGCACATCAAGCAAGGGCTGCCAGTGTACTGCATGCTAGTGCCGTGTCCTCTCACATCAAGCATAGCACGCAGCATCTTGAGTCGGCACTGGCAACACTAGTTAACATACATGTGACTGCTGCCTGTTGGCCGGGCTGGCCCAGCGGGCAGATTGCCCAGGTAATATTAGTAGCAGTGCATGTAATAGGACACATCACTGCATGCACGCCAAGGAGTGCATGTGCTGCGCGCATACCCTTGTTGACTTTCAGGAGCATCATGGGTGAATGATGCACATCACACTAAGGTGTTGATGCCCTGCCGTGCGGCAGCTGTTCGTGTGTCAGGGACGCAAGGTATGCTCGGTGCTAACCCTGTTGCTGCTGTGTGCCGCAGACGCCCTGATCACTCATGAGTGGTTGCCACATGGTACCAATGGTGTACCGGTGTGCACACAGCAGCATTTTCAGCTACTGAATGGTGAGTTGGTCATGATTTTGCATACGATGCGTTTCAACCCGCCGTTCTGGTAGTAATGATCAAATGCAACATCTGATTGCATGTAACTGTAGCACTGCGGTACTGCAGTACTGGCCTAGTAGAGCAGTACTACTGCTAGGTACAGCAGCTGCTGCAGGCTAACTGTACCTCTGGTTAGCTTCTTTAAGACAGTAGAAGTTTAGCAGTAAAAATTTGATGATCCTGCAGTACATGCCGCATATTCACGTGCCGGCAGAAACCGCCTGCGGCAGTTTTCCTCGGCGGGCATGGCGGGTTCGGCATGGCGGGTGCGTTCATGTCCGTCGCGGCGGGCCTGCATGAACCATTGCCTATATAGTGCAGGTTCAGCAAACAAAATGCCTCTTCAGTCTGGCTGCACTTACATCTAAGAAGGAGCTACTTCGTGTGATCATTCTGCTGCACGCGGCACGGTACTAGAGATAGACGTCTAGATTGATTCATATAATAATTGTTAACTGCTGGATAAGCTGCTCTTACAACGTAGTACGACTTCGGGTGCTGCTTTGTAGCCTGTGACTGCATGGGCACAGAGGCTGGCATCACGCAGTATTGCGGGGAATGGCGGCCAGAGTACCTGCAGGTCCGTGCACACTGATACGATCTCAGCGGGTTACCTAGCTTGACTGTGCTGTGCAAGGGTGCCAGTGGGCCGTTCACCACAACATCAGTGGGCAGTTGAAGCACACATCGCACGTGTACCGCTGCGTGAGGCGCCAGCTGTCCAACTGCTGATCATGCTGCCATGTAGCAGTCCTCCCAAGTTCCTACTCCTAGGCACATTGCAAACAGAACTCCCAGGACTACAACTGCGCTGAGTCTGAATGTGCTGCGATCGCTGCTGTCACATGCTGCAACTCCAGGGGCCGCTGATCCCTGCTGGCTTTGCTGCCTGTGTGGCGAGCCGCCCCAATGCCCCCTGCCTAGTTGCCGATAATGGCAGCAGCCTCAGCTATGCAGAGGTGGACGCAGCAGCCAACTGCCTGGCGCGCCGCCTCGTGGCCCGGGGTGTGGGCAGGGACAAGGCGGTCGGCATCCTGTTTGACCGGCAGCCTGCGGTTGTGGTGTCCATGATTGCGGTGCACAAGGTGAGGCCTGCACCAAAATGTTGAGTGTTCTATCAGAGGCAGAATAGCATCAAAAGCGTATTCAAAAGCTTGTACAGTAACCGCTGCACAGTGGCGGCTTCCCAGAAGGTGTGCTCGCCAAAGATGTGCTTCCCTTTATGAGCAGGCCCATCGCATTCTGACCAAGCTTACAGCGGTGTTTTGTTGGTGGCAGCCCTTGCCATCAAAGCCTTGCACGTGGACAAACTGCCGACTGAAAATTGGCATACGCTAAATGTTTGAGGGAGAGAGTAGTTACACGTGGGTCCAGTCACCATCTTAAATGCTGCCATGGTGCGGTATTCTCTTGTTCAGATTTTAGATCATCAGATCTGCTGCTCCTAATTCCCTGCCTCACTCTGCTGCTGCTGCCGCTGTTCCTGGCTGCGTGTTTGTCTTCCCCTCCCACCTTGCCGCATCTCTTGGCCTGGCCGATATCCTCCCGTGCAGGCTGGTGGCTGCTACGTCCCGCTCGACCCTGGCTTCCCTGCTGACCGGCTGTCCATCTACCTGGAGGACAGCAACTCCCTGGCGCTCATCACGGAGCCTGCACAAGCACAGCTCGCCATGAGCCTGGTGGCAGGCCTGCCCCTCAACCCGCAGGTGCGCTGCCGTGGAGGCACGCGACCCACTCGATGCATGTTCACCGTCTGCAGCAGTTTTGCCACCGCATTTAGATAAGGTGGCTGGTGTACACTGGCAGCGTACTCATGCAACGGGGTCGTGCGTGGGCCTCACAATTTGCAAACTGAACACCTTGCCCTGCATTGCCATTTGATGCACCCTGGCTGCTGGTGTCCTGCGGCATCTTGTGCCACACAGCGCAGCACAAATCTGCTGCTTTTCCAAAAGACTTTGCTATATGCATTGCTGCTGTTTCTGTTGTGATTCAAACGCCTGCCTCTGCAGATCGTCCTGTACAGCGACCCCACCGACCCAGAAGCCACCGACAGCTCCATCTGCCTGCCTGACGTGCACAGCATCGCCGAGGACGACCTGGCCTACATCATGTTCACCAGCGGCAGCACGGGCAGGCCCAAGGGCGTGATGATACCGCACAGGGGCGTGCGGGACCTGGTGGCCTTCAACATCGAGAAGTTTGAGCTGAGTAAGTCTCAGCTGGGTAAGGTTGCATTCTGATCTCCTGCATGTTGCTGCTCAGCTGCTGTTTTGCCGTGCTGGCCACAGGCTTCAATGCAGTCAGCGTTATTAGCCCCACTGTTTCGTGATGAACTTTGAGATTTCAAGGATTCACCCATGACTGCATTGCTGCTGTGGCATGGCAAGGGCACACACTGTCATTGTTATGTTGCTTTGACCAGTGGTCTGCTGAATCAGCAAATTTGGTAAGCTGATGGGCTGCTGCCCCGCTTGCAACCTTTCCTGCTGTCGCCTCCGCAGGCTCGTCTGACGTGTTCTGCCTCAACTCCACCGTGTGCTTCGACTCGTACGTGACCTACGTGTTTGCGTCCCTGGTGCTGGGGTCCAAGCTGGTGGTGCCCGGGCCCACCGCGCACCTGGACCCCTCGGGCATGGCCGCACTCATCGCCGCGCAGGGCATCAGCTGCATGGAGGTGGTGCCCGCCCTGGCTGCAGAGTACCTGGACGCATTCAAGGAGGCGGGGGAGGCGCTGGCGTGCCTGAAGTACATCCTCACGGGTGGGCGCAGCTTGAAGTGCTTTGGTTGGTGCAAAGCTTGCTGTGGCGTGGTTGGCAGCGACAGCATGCCTGTTTATGTACGCATCTGCCCATACGTCGACCGCCGTCATCAGTGTCCTACTTGTGTGATCCGTACTACCAGCTCGTATCACGTGATGTTAGCGGAAGCTGCACACTAGCCCAGACCGGCTGGTCTTCCTACTGCTGCTGCCCTGCCACCTCCTGCGGCTGCCCCTCGCCTATGTGCCCCACCCATTGCTGCCTCCCCTGCCCACCGCCTGCTGCTGCGTCATGGCCAGGTGGTGAGGCGCTGACGCCCAACCTGGCTGAGGCCATCTGCGCCACGCTGCCGGGCCTGCACATGGGCGGCCTCTTCAACAGCTACGGGCCAACAGAGGTCACCGTCACGGTGCGCAGCACGCAACCAATGGTTGCAGGGACACCAAGGTGTTGCAGCATCGTGTCGCTGTCCTGCCACACATCAACAGAGGTGGCAGTCGCAGCAAGCCGGCCATGCATGCAGCGTATACACATGTTGCGCAACTGAAGATACTTGCTACGACAGCATGGTGTTGTTCTGTCACGTCTGCAATGACTAGTGGCATCCCTGAACAATGTATCAGCCTTGAACACCAATGCACCACATCCGCTGTTGCCGCGGTGGCTGAACGTGCTGCACTGCTGCTGCTGCCTCCCACCTCGAATTGTCCATCATCCACCGCAGACCATCACCGGCCACATCAAGGCACCCTTTGACCGCATCCCCCTTGGCAGGCCGGATCACAACGTGCACACCTACGTGGTGCTGCCAGACCAGCCATCAATCAATGAAGACGACGGTCACCCAGAGATCACAGCAGCGTACGGTCAGAACCCTAGCCGGTGGCGCCTGGCAGAGGTTGGAGAGCCAGGAGAGCTGTGGCTGTCGGGTACGAGTTGAACAGCTCGGCACTGCAAGCTGCATGCTTTGCAGTGGAGCCGCTGAGTAAACGTGATGTCGGTGATGTGGCTTTTCAGCTTTGCTCATGCTGTGCATTGCATTGCCAAATGTTGCATAAGGGCAATTCGAACTAGCACGCAAGCCTGGCGAGTGCCACCCACTATCCTGCTGTATTTTCATCGCCCGGCCTTCTTGCTCTGGCAACGTCTGTTCAGGTCCGCGCCTGGCGCGAGGCTACCGCAACCGCCCGGAGCAGACCGCCGCCGCCTACGTGCCCAACCCATGGTTTGCAGCCGCCACCGCCGCCCTCGACTGCAGCGACCCCGCTGCTGCAGCGCTGCGGCAGCAGTACCGCGTGGCGTACCGCACCAGCGACCTGGTGGTGATGGGGGCTGATGGCCAGCTGGAGTACCTGGGGCGCGCTGACAGGCAGATCAAGATCAACGGCGTGCGCATGGAGATCAGCGAGGTGGAGGCGGTGTTGTCGGGGGCAGCAGGTGCGCCCCGCGATGCGGCTGGGCTTGGCTGGGCTGCATTGAATCGGTGCACTGCAGTGAACGTCCTGTGTTTTGCCATCTGAATGTGCATTTGGACATGAAGTGGCTGTTGCTTGGTTCACCTGCCTGGTAGGACACGCCTGTCAGTCAAGACTCTGTCTTTATCCTTGGTTGGCGAGGCCATGTCATGGCCCAGAAACATATATGTTGCTCACTGTGCAGCAACGCAACTGACCTGCCACCTTTCACAGATGACGCTGTGATCATTCCAAATATGTGCTGCTGCTGCTGCTGCTGCTCCTGCTGCTGCTGCTGCCACAATCGTCTGCTTCTGCTGCTGCTGCTGCTGTCACCCTTCCCGGCTGCCTCCAGGTGTGACGCATGTCGCGGTCAAGCCCTGGAAGGACGCCAACGGCTGCTACCGCCTGGCCGGCTACGTGGCGCCGGACAGCGTGGACCTGGCAGCTGCAGAGGCACACTGCCGCGCAAAGCTGCTGCCAGCAATGGTGCGCCCCAATTGCATGCATGCATGCATGCATTCACGCATGCATGCATGCACGTGGCGACGCTGGTTGTGCACCTGGCTGCATGTTTTGTGCATACATATTGCTGCCTGGCACTACTGACAGGTGACTCACGGGCCAACTGCCGGTTTCCTGTGCATGTGCCCTCACGTTGGCGCTCAGCGGTGCGATGAGCTGGCAAGCATCATGCATGATGCGGTTTGGCATGTCTTGTCTACCCAGTATGTCCCCAATGGTGTCACAATGTGTATGCCCGTGTTTTTGCTCCGTCTCCATCATGCATGTAACGTGCTGCTGTGCCTCCCCCTACCCGTCACCACGGCTAACTGTGCTCTCACCGCCCTTTCTCGCCACTTCCCAGGTGCCCGCCAAGCTGGTGAGCGTCCCGGTCATGCCGCGCCTGCCCAACGGCAAGATCGACGTCAAGTCGCTGGCTGAGCCCGAGTGGGCTGCTGTGCGCGGCGGCGCCGACGGTGGCGGGCCGGCTGCCGCCCCCTCCACAGACATGGAGGAGCTGCTGACAGACATATGGACAACGGAGCTCAAGGTGGGCGGCGGGTCAGGGTCTCTCTGGGCGGTGCCGCCTGTCTTCTGCACCTCCGCGGGCCGACAGCCATTGTAGGTTGGCATCAGTCTGCTGCAGGTGACGCACCTGTCTAACATGCGCCAGGAACGCTTCTTGTGCCATGGCAGCCACTTACTAGTAAAATTCGAAAGTGAGAATGCTTCTTTTAGAATGCTTGCAAGACGCATTAAGAAGCACCACAGCCACAGGTTTTTCAAAGCCACTTGTAGACCTCCTTACACTTGCTGTTGCTCCCGCGCAGGTCCAGAGGAGCAGCTTCAGCGTGAAAAGCAACTTCTTTGAGCTGGGCGGCAACTCGCTGCGCGCTGGCCTCATCAACTCCAAGATACGCCGCGCAACGGGCGCAGACATATCAGGTGTGCGGGTGGATGGGTGCTGTGCGGGATGATCAGCAGGCACAGGTCCCTGCTGTGGCTGAGTTCCATGCTCGCAGGCTGACAAGCATATGCGCGGTGATGACGCTGCTTTTGCGGGTATATGCCTGCTGTGCAAACCGCGGCTGAAAATCTAGTTCAGATGCAACTTGTGGCACGCAAGTAGCAACATCAGCGAGAGCTGTGCAGACCCTGTCACGGCCAACATGTATGTACAGCAGCATGCAAGCCAACGTGGTGGATGTTGGTGACAGCAGGGTTGGGACCGGCAGTTGATGTATGCTGCGGACGCAACCGCATCTGTTTGGTTTAGTAGAACCTGTTGCCTCACCCCAATGCAACCTGTTGTGCAGGTCTGCTGATCTACCAGCACTCCTCGGTGACAGCCATGGCAGCAGCCATCGAGTCACAGTGCGGCAAGTACATCATCACAGACGTCGCCTCGCGCCAAGGCAGCTTCAGCATGATCGGCGCAGGCTCCATCTACCAAGGCTTGGGCGGCAGCACCACAACCAGCTTCACAACGGCTGCAGGGCGCCCAGACAGCAGGAGCAGCTGCCTTGACAAAGGCTGGGCAGGCATGGGCCATGCTGCTGCTGCTGGTGCTGGTGACCCAGGCAAGGGAGCTGGCAGCTACGCGGCGCTCAGCAGCCGGGGCCTGCCGGTGTGGCTGGCAACGCTGCTACAGATCGGCGGGTTGTTCCTGCTGGGCATGCTGGGCTATGTTATCGCTTGTGGCTTCCTGGAGGTGAGGTGCTGGTCTGGTTGGGAACTTATTGCCTGCAAGTATGCAAGCATTCAAGGCAAAGCAGGGCAGCAAACCAGCATGGTATGCTCGTAATATGAGCTGCCTCCCTGCCAGGACGCATTTTGGTTGCTGAGTTTCACTCCTGTTGGTTGCCATTGTCAATGCAGCCATTCTTGCTGCTGATGCTGATGCTGCTGCTGCTGCTGCTGCTGCTGCTGCTGCTGCTGCTGCCGCCCTCCATTCCCTTTTCCGGCCTGATGCTTGTGGCAACAGGTTGTGTACATGTTCGCGCTGCTGCGCCCACACATCTTGCTGGTGCCGGCCTTCGCATTCAGCCTGGCTACTGGTGGGATGTTCACCCTGCTTGCCTGGTCGATTGGGTTCAAGTGGCTGCTTCTGGGCAAGCAGAAGCCGGGCGTGCACGCCATCTGGAGCCTGTACTACGTGCGCTGGTGGATTGTGCGCAGCACGGTCAAGTTCACCCTGTCCTGGATCTACGTACTTGTCGCCGCACACCCATGTTTGTGTGGTATCTGCGTGCGCTTGGCTGCAAGATCGGCAAGAACGTGGCCATCGACTCGCCCAACATCGTGACTGGGACCTGATCGAGATTGGAGACAACACAGGTGGGTAGTGCAACAGCCTGGGTTGGCTGACCCTGTGTTGAGAGATGTGTGGCCACAGGCAGGTGTGTGTGTGAGTGACGTTTATGATTCAAACACAACTGCCTGACCATACACCTAAAAACAGGGTTAGCCAAATATGTGGGTTTCATGCACAACACTCAAGCAAAGTTCAGCTGACTCTATCCTGTCTTTCACCAAGGAGGCCTTACCAATGCTGCTAATGCCCGCTTGCGGTCAATGGCTGCTACTGCAAGGTTCATGCGGCTTGTCAGGCCAGGCAACTAATCACTTCAAGTCCTAGCTGCGCTTGCCTGCTGCTGCCTCTGGCTGTGCCACTGCTGCAGTCATTGAGGCCGACTCCTTCATCGACGGCTCCAGCTTCCATGCATCGCCAGAGCCAGGAGGCAGGGGGACCATGGTGAGCCCAGCGCTGCATGTTAGGCGCGACGAAGCAGCCATACGAGCAGCATGAGAGCTGGTGGCACACTCACGGTCCGCATGATTTGCTGCGACGTGTGTGCACATCTTCAGCTTGTGCACGCCTGCATGCTGAGCAGCAGGCCGTGGCTGCGCACTGCAGGTGGTGGGCCACGTCAAGCTCGGCAAGAACGTCACGCTGATGCCTACAAGCATCGCCAGCCACGGCACCGCCGTGCCCGACAACTACATCCTCACGCCGGGCACCACCTCACAGCGGCTGCCAGCAGGGCCTTCAGGTGGGTTGCCTTATGTCACAGAGACTTTCAGGCAGCGGTGCCTGCAGTGGCTGAAGTGGCTGCCTGCAGGACCTTCAGGTGGATAGCGCTTGCTTGCTTGCAGCCGGACAGCTCACAGGTGTCTGGATGCTGAGCAAACAGCAGTTGCTTTTCAGTCATGCCTGCTGCCATGCCAGCCATGCTTCCTCGCCTGATGAGCGTGTGTGTGCACGGACCACGCATGTCTGCTCGCACGCATGCGAGGGCTCCCACACCAGCTCCTCCTGCTGCTCGTGGCTGCTGTATCACTAGTGCAGCATGCATACCGGCATTGCCGCCTCTTGCTGCCAAGTCCCAACATCAACCTTCCCTGCTTGCTGCTGTTGCTGCTACCGTTGAAACAGATGCTGCCGCTCATGCCAGGGTGCGCAGCGAGCATCAGGTGCTGCCGCTGTGGCTGTGCATGTCCACAGTGCTGCTGCTGGTCTTCATCGAGTCTGCCGTATGGCTGGCCATGGTGCCCAGCATTCTCGTGTGGTGAGTCTCTGCGCAGGCTGCAGCAGGCTGTGTTCAAACCAATCGCCAATCCTGCCTTGTCTGCTCCAGCACAAGCTGCCACAACAAGCACTGCAGAACATATCAAAACACGTGCCGACCCACAATTGTGCAGTCGTGTGAGGTGGCAGGGCGCTGTACATAACGCTGACTGTGCTGTGCGACTGCATGGATGACTGAGGTGCGGTTTCTGTCCCCTGCAGGCTGGAGTTCATCGAGATCTTTGTTGGCAAGCATTTCGACACGTGGGACGACGTCATTGTGGCCTCACGCAGCTGCTGGCTTGGCGGCGCCTACAACGAAGGCCTGGGCACAGCCGGCCCCATCTACGACACCTGCCACAAGCTGTGGTGGACCATGGCTTTCTCCATGCTGATCGCACCAGGCGCTGCCTTTGTGAGTGCTTCCATATACATGTGGAGCATGATCCCACTGAAGTGGCTGCTGGTGCCCAAGATCACCGAGGAAAAGATGAAGACTGGTGAGGGACAGGCATATGCAGTTGCAGTTGCTTACCTGGGCTGCCAGGCATAGCATGCCTCTGCATTGTGCTGTCACACAGCAGTGCAGTTGGTTGTAGCTGTGCTGTGAAGGGTACATCGGTGCTGCACAGGATCTGCACATGTACATTGTTGCATGCCCACACTTGTGGGACATCTGCCAGTGCTAAGCGTGCCCAGCGTTGTTGGGATACATGTGGTTTGCTCCATTTCCTGCGTGTTTGCCGACCCCGTCCATGTGCTGCCACCTGCCGCTGACAATTCTGCATCTGCTGGCCGGATCGGTGTGTTCAGGCGGCCTGTGGCTGGCATGGCGCCGTCACGTGTTCAAGTGCCTCGTTACGGGCCCCTTCCAGTCCATCATCTGGCAGTACACCAGCACGGAGGTGTACAACACCTGGCTGCGCGCCCTGGGCTCCAAGATCGGCCGGCAGTGCTGGCTCAGCGAGATGTTTCGCTGCAGCGAGTTTGAGCTGTTCCACGTTGAGGACACTGCGAGCATGTGCAGGTGCGTGTAGGGCATGTGATATTGATGCTAGCTGTGAACTCTGCAAGGCTCTCTGGCAGCTTGCGTTGTGTTGATTTGAAGGCATGACCGGCCTGTAAGAAGCACTCTGCCCACATCATTTATTGGCATTGTGGTAGGCCAATCGCGTGCAATAACAACTATGCTATCTTGCTGTCAAGACGTTGCACACACATTGGCACTGAGGGTATCTGCTGTGACCTGATGCTAACTGTTATCTGCCTGCTGACCACCACGAATGACGTCCTGCTGCCCGCAGCATGGTGACCGTGGTGGGTGCCACGTCTGGCCGCACCGCCCCCGTGGTGCTGGGTGAGGCCTGCGATGTCACCAACGACTGCACGCTGCTGCCGGGCACCAGTGTCGGCAAGAACGCCTGCCTGGGCGTGTTCGCGTATGGCGCGCCCGACCAGCACTTTGACGACTATTCCATCACCCTGGGCAGCTTCAAGCTCAGGTGGGGCCGCTGCTGCTTGTTGAAGGTGTCTGATCGCACATTGTCAGCAACGCGTGTGCTGCTGCCCTGTTACTAAGTTATTAGAGAAAGATGGAGTTGAAAGTAGGCCGTTTGCCATCTTAGATGGCATGCACCACACAAGTTGCATAAATATTCAAATCTGATCATGCATATGTGTACAAACCATGACACACATTGCTGCATTGCTGCATTGCATTCGGGGACACACCCTGCAGCTGCTTGACACATGCACTGATCTTCAGCTCACCTGTGGCTTGCTGCAATTATGTGCACCGCAGGGCTGGCAACTCTGGTGCTGACGTGGAGGCCGGTCTGGCGTCTGGCAAGTTTGAGTCCGTCGCTTCCCGGCTGCTGCCCCGCTGGCAGTACGCGCTGTACAACGTGCTGTACATCATCTTCTCCAACATCATCTTCACCACGACCAACGCCATGATGAGCCTGCCCGGCGCCATCCTCGGCTTCTACGTGCTCTTCCACTACGGCTACTTCCTGGGCGCTGCCTGGGCGCCCTTCTTCCTGGTGTTTGGCTTCGTGGTGTTCCTGGCCTACCTGGCGCTGCTGAAGCGGATCCTGATGCCCAACAGCGCGGGCATGCGCCCCATCTTCAAGAGCGTCGGTGCAGCCTGCTGGCAGCTGCTGTGCATCAACTGCCACCTGTACGCGGACTTCAACGGCTTCAAGGGCTCACTGGTGAGTGCTGGGGATACTAATGTTCAGCTGCCGGCCTGCATGTTTACGCAGCAGCGCAGCACTCACCGGCTGCTGGCAGGCGGCAGCCTCACCCGCGGTTATTGCCATGCTTGTTGCCACTGGCAGCCTGCTGGTCAGCATGCGAAGTCAGGCTCACTGCCCCATACCTCTGCCACCAGGCTGCATCTGCCTGCCCAGTTTGAGAATGTGGTGGCACAGCCTGCTGAATGTTTGCAAACTTCACTCAGCACATGTAGGGCTCACCTGTCCTTGGCCCTGCCGGGCGTTTTGCTTCCCCCTGCAGCTGTACAACTGGTACCTGCGTGCCATGGGCGCCAAGGTGGGCAAGGAGGTGTTCTGCCTGGGGGGCGTGGTGGCCGAGTACGACCAGGTGACCATCGGGGACGGCACTGTCATCAGCGATGGCGCCTTCCTGCTGACGCACACCGTGGAGGCGCGCCACGTGAAGGTCCGGCCCATTGTCATCGGCAAGCAGTGCACCATCGGCGCGCTGTCCGCTGTGCTGCCCGACGCCTGCATGGAGGACCACGCAACGTTGGACGAGATGTCACTGGTGAGCAAGGAAAACATGAACAAGTCAGGCCATCAGTTTTTCAGCACATTATTAAGTCCCTGTTGCAGCATCTGGAGTGGCTATGTTGTGAGAAAGCCGCCTCCTGCTCCCTTTAAGGCGCTGAATTGATGATGTGCTGACACCACCTGCAAAGATGCCGCCTGCGTACGCTGCATATGCCCGATGATGACAGCAGTGCATGCGACACCTACAATATCTTGTCAGAACTGAGACGTGTCCTCAGGCACCAGTTCAGCAAGGTGAAACTGCTGTGAGCTATGATTGAGTCGACACGCTGTATCCAGCAACATGCATCTTACTGTCTAGCTGACTGGTGTGCCTGACGCCACCCATGTCTGCCGCAGGTGATGAAGGGCGAGACTGTGCCGCGTGGCGCCACCTGGGCGGGTGTGCCTGCCAGCCCAGCAATGCCACCGCTCAAGTTTGCTCTGTAAAGGACGCCGCCACCACGGCCAGCGCGGCCGGTGGAGGCGACACCTGCCGGAACGCCCGTATTAGGCCGGTGATGCTTGCTCATGATCAATTTGCAAAACTTGTGGTGTTGATGTTGTGTGTCAGCTAGTACTGCTACTAAACATGCCATACATGCCTACAGTTGGTCCATAGAGTACTGTGCCCTTTGATTTTTTCCAGCTTTTGACGACAGCACTGCATGTACGTGCTCAGCAGCCTGCGTGTCGCGACTATGTCTGCATGCCTTACCGTCCGCTCTTGAAAGAGGGGTACCTTGGGCTTTGGGATCTGCAAGTGATTGCAAGGCTCGAGTGAACATGCAGACGACTTTGTGCAGAACCAATGCATGCCAAGTCAAAATCTGCTTGAAACGCAATTTCCAGTCAGCTTACGCTGAATAAAGTCGTGGTTTGAACTGCTTTTCCGCATTGTCGATGGATGATTGCAAGCGTGATGGTGGTTGTTTTGCAGCTGATACTACATGAAGCAATGCATGCTGGAGGCACAACTCACCGCATGCTGAGCTGGCCGCTTTCATGGCACTGTATGTGCCTGCGATAGCTTGGACACACAACCCAACCATGCCACCACCTTGACTGTGCAGTAGTGATGGGTGGTGCTCTGGTTTGCACCCACTGCCGCAGCGGGTGTGCGTGGCCTCAGCCGCCTTGTTTGCTGCTGACATCAGCAACGCAGTGGCTGCCCTGTGCAGACTGCCTCGTGAGCAACCCTGCGGTTGTGGCATGTGCACAGGCAAGTTTTGCAGCTGGGCGGCAATCCGCCTCAATGTGCCGTGTCGTCAGTTTGATGTACTGGCATGTATGTACCAGCCACTGGATCCAGTTTGGTCGCACTTGCTTCAGGCCCTTTGTGGCGCATACTACTGTGGAGTGCGGTTCACTTTGCGCATCTGCCTACTGCTACACTAGACCCAAACCTACGCGGCGCTGCTGGGCAGTGCCACTTTGAGGCCTTGCACACGTACACTGTTGTGCGGCAACGCCACTGGCTCTGCCGTGCCGCATCATATAAAACATGCTTACTTTGCTTTACATGCTCCACCCATCAAGGAGTGGGAACCTCATTCAGGAGCCAATGCTAAGTTTTACCCGTATCCTGGCAGTCTGCAGACTAGCTGGTGCTCCCAGGCATATACTAACCCCATGCATGGCCACTGCAGCATTTGGCAGCGTGCTCTTGGATGAATCACACCTGCTTCTGCTATGCTGCTGGCATCACCACTAAGTCATACTAGTAGTACTGTTGCCGGTGGGCTTGGGCCTCGTGCGCCATATGCAGTACTACCACGTTGTTTGAGTAGGATTTGTGGTCCGATGACGGTCAAGCCCTAGTTTGAGCAGCATGCACCTGGCCTTTGCATCTTAAATTGCTCCTTGGAAGGTGCTGCAGCAGAACCAGTTTTTGCTGGTTTTTTGTTGCTGGGGTTGATGGGCTGTGTGTCTAACAAGACAAGGCGGTCATGCGAACAGCCGACTGTGGTTCCAACAGAGACAACTAGTCAGCAGTAGGCTCAAGTGCCTTGCAAGGTGGCACAAGTCTCCATTGGTGTGCTTGGCGGCTGCGTACACTGCATAGTCTGCATGTGAGTCGTGCCTTTGTTGTGCGCGTGGTGCAGATGTCAGGATTATGGTTGTTACCGAATTACCGAATTACCAAAATAGGGCCACTGGCCCACCCGCAAAGGAGCCAAACAAGGCTCATGGGGTCCACAAAACTCAAAAGAAGTTATAGCGGTCACCATCAGGAGATTGGATGTGTGGTATCCTTGCTGCTGTCTGTTACTGCGTCAGTGAAGAAATGTGTTCTATCATAGCTGGCCCGGTATGAGACGGCAGCTGACAGCCAAGTGCCTGTAACAAGCTGCAGCGTTGCAGCGCTGCAGCGTTGATGCCTGCATGCAGTAGAGATTGACTTGCTACGTGTACTGCAGCCTAGTTTTGTAGTGGCGGTGGGGATGAATGCAGGCACAAGGTTAGGTTACCAGTCGGCGAGGCTAGTTCCCAGTAGGCTGTTGCTTCCCTGCCTGCCTGCCTGTGTAAAGGCCTGCCTGCATGTGTTTGGGTGTGGGTGAGGGGGTCCACTAGCATGCAGCAGTACTTAAACTTCCTGTTGAACAGCGGTGCATTGCTCTGAAGTAGGCAACATGCGTTGTGTGTTATGCCCTGCCTGCATTAGGTTGACCTCAGGATGTTGCTTGTTGGAAAACTGGCTGCACTGCATTTGTTGCTGTTGTCTGCCTAGTTGGATGTTGATGAACTGTGCATGCATGGTAAGACCAGGATGTTGTAGGACCTGCATCAACTGTTGACCGGCCGACTCTGGCTGAGTGAATTTTGGGCAGATCTTGGAGTGGAGTGTAGTAGCACATAGCACTGCATGCATGCATCTTGGAGTGGAGTGGACAGACGTTGAAGTGTGTGCACAAGGAGAACTTGTCACCTGGCTCCACAAACTGGGGTACACCATGTGACACATTGGATTGAGTGCTTCGTCTTCTTGACATTAAATCGTGGCTTGCTTCGACAGGTCAGGGTCTGCTGACTGTATAAAGATCGCAATGGCGTGAAAAAGAAGGAAGGCAGAATGCAGCATGCAAGCAGGACGCTGACAAAGTACCCCCCGCCCCTCATGCATGCAAAACGTATTACCGCCTACTGCAGTATGCCAAGTCGTGCTGCAGCTTGTTACAACGTCCAGTTCACGGAGCATGATAATCATCATCATCATATTACCCATTCAAGACATAGCATCATGTTGCCCAATCAAGCCGTAGCATCAACGTCATCAGCCTCCCGCCCCAAGGGCGCACCCACGGGAGAGGAAGACGGAGCACTGCCCCACTGTGTTTGCACCCCAACTAGCTGGTGCTTGATAAACCCGCCCCTGGCCAATGCGGTCGCTGAGCTTGAGTGACCATCAACTCCACGCATGTATGTAACAGGACACAGCACTGCATGCATGCATAGGAGTGCCCCACAGCCTACCACCCTCATGGAAGTATATGCAAAAGAACATAGCCCTAGCATGCAGAACACTAGGAATACCCCGCACCGACACCCTCCCCCAACCAAGCAAGGCTAGCACATGCAAGCACTGCTGCACACCCAGTGTGAACGAGGCTGGCACTGCTGATGACAAGCAGACTGCAGCACGTCCAGCTGCAGGAACTCCAGGGGCACCAGCATGCACGCCTGTGTGTGTATGTATGTAAAAAGCTGCTGCACGCTGTATGTAACAAGCTGCTGCACGACCTGCAGCAGAAGGATCCAGAGTTCCAAGAAAGCATGACAAGGACAGTACTACTACAATAGTACTGCTAGTAGGCAGTCATTTCCTTCCCAACTGCGCTACTTCCCGCATGCAGCATGTGAAAGCAGGCAATACTGCATGCAAAGCCGATGTGTGAGTGAACGTCAGCAACCAGCAAAGCGAGTGATTGGGTGCATGCAGCAACAGCATATTGCACCACCCCATCAATTGCTTGCCGCGCCGTCACCAATGACGAGTTCAACAATGCTATGGCTGATGACCGTTACTATGACGGCAGATGACGGCAAACTGACACTCTGTTGGCACTTGTCCAGCGTAAAGCCTGTCACAGCAACACCTGTCACCTCTACAGGGGACAGAATCTGTTCAGCTAGTAGACACGAACCTGCCCATGCATATCCAGCAGCAACACTAACACGCACACAAGACACGCGTTTGTGACCACTCCACACGACACCTCACGTTGGTACAGAACAGCTCTGCAAAGCCATACATAACTGACAGCGCAAGCTGCAGCACCACCCTACCCCCACACGCATCATCAAAGGCCCTGCCGGCTGAGGCTGGCTTGCTGCAAGCAGCCCATACCACACAGATACAAAAAGCACAGCAAACAAGCTGGCACACCAGCATCACAAGCAACCCAGCACACACGCCAGCCACGTCCCTTGAACCCGATACTCTGCCATAAGATACGCGCACGCACAGCGCACAGCCAGATCAGCAGCAGCATCAGAACCCAAAGTCTCTGTCGGGGAACATCGCAGGCGCAATGAGCGTCCAGCTGTACAGCAGACCAGTCACCCACTCGGCCGCCGTCTTCACCCACACGCTCGTCCAGCCCACGTCCAGCCTGTCCCGCTCCTGCTCCACCGCACCCCAGCCCGTCATCAGCATCGCGATGTACATGCTCGCCAGCGCAAAGATGAGGTGGAAGAACGCGTAGTTGTAGCTTATGGGCGCGTAGTCTTCAATCGCAGCCCTGTCAGCAGCGCCGTCCCTGCTGGCGCTGACCTGGCCAGGCGCTGCCGCTGACTCAGCTGTGCTGTTTGCGCCTGCAACTGCCTCAGCGTCGATCAGCGGTGTGCCCATTGCCACGTCGTCGCTGGCGTCATCTTCATCCAGCATGAACAGGCTGGTGTTTGAGCCTGCAGCAGCAGCAGCAAAATTACGGCAGCAGCGTCAGAAGCGAGCAGACTGGGCGCAAGCACACCCGGTAGCACCCGTGGCTGGACCTGATTGCAGCGCAGCTGCAAGCATGGCGACGCGCCGCACTGCAACCATCCAGCCATCCCTGTACTGCCAGGACTGATCGTTCACCCCCGTCCCGCCCACCTGCGCGCAGCGCGGAGTACACTACTGACAGCAGCGTCACCAGCATGCCGATCACCAGCGTGCTGCCGCTGGCCGCGTTCAGCCTGTGGCCCAGCCCGTTGCACTCAAAGTCCCGCGGCTCGCTCTGCAGCGCCGAGTAGCACAGGTACATGATGTACAGCGCGGTGGTGCTGCTGGGGAAGAGGCTGCCGTTGCGTGCCATGGGCAGCAGCGACAGCAGCGAGAAGCCGATGCACAGCAGCAGACTGGCAGTGATGAGGAAGACGTTGAGGGAGCAGCTGCCGGCGCCGGACGGCTTGAAGAAGTAGAACAGCACTCCTGCAGGGTGGGGTGGTCACCAAGGCACCCGCCACAGAGGGTGAGGCAGAATGTGCGGGCAGAGGTGCCGTGCGCAGTCGTGCACGCTGCGAAGACATTGCAGCGCAAGCAGAGCGCAGGCATGACAGCAACTGGGAGCCCGCAGCACCACGCGCCTCGGCATGTTGTCACAAAACACATGCCACAAGCTAGCAGCATGCAGCGCCCGCAGCGGAGGAGCCACAGCAGAGGCACGGCTGCACATGGACGGCAACTCAATTCAGCCGGCAGCAGGATGCGTGGCGCACCTGAGATGCCCAGCACGCCAGCAAAGCACGTCACGGTCAGCGCCAGCAGCCCGTACAGCCAGCGCTCGTCCTGCTCCCCGTTTGCCACCCATGCGTCGTTCCAGGACTGCGTGAAGTCCAGCAGGATGATCATTTGGATGACGAGGAACAGGCCGCTGCCAAAGCGCGCAGCCCAGCCTGTGGTGAGGGCATGGATCAAGAGGCATGGATCAAGGGGCAGCAGCGCACCCGGCAATGAGACACAGGACATGGCGTGCCACAGCAGCCGACCAGGGCAGGGACGCACTAGCGCAGAACAGAGCACGATGCATAAGGGCGACTGCCACAAACACGAGTCAACACGTCGACTGCTGTAGGGTCAGCAGAGCCGGGTTGGGATGGGCCATAGCCAAGCTGCTGGTTAGGCTGCTGCAGCTGCACCTGCTGCTGTGGTCTACGCACAAACGTGTGCTGCTGGCGCTGCATGTGCCGAGTGCCATCAAGGGCCAACGCAACGCTGTGTGGTCAAACCAGTGCATTGCTACACTGCTGCTGCATTACCTACCCTGCTAGCAGCGACACAGCTGCTGCTAGCAGCGACACAGCTGCTGCATCAAGCTGCACGCACACCTCAAACGTTCAGCTAAGTTGACTAGCACTGTTGCTGCTGCGCATGCGCCTCAACATGGCTGCACTGTGCTGCTGCTGCTGCTGCAGCTGTCGTGCTGCTGATACCGCCAGGCGCCTCCACGCACCGTAGGCCTGCACCATGCCGTTGGGAAACAGGAATGGCAGTGCATTGAACAGGGTCCACACCACCAGCTTGATCACCCAGTTGCCATGCTGCAACAGCTGCCCGCGCCTCTCCCCTTTGTACTTCACGCCCAGCAACGCCAGCGACATGCAGCCAAAGAACAAGAAGTTGCCCATGCTGATGCGGTAAACTGCCTGCTGCCCAAACCACTTGTCGCTGGGCTCAAAGCCAGTAGCAGAACGCATGATCCCTGCAAGCAGAGTTAAAAGCATACCCCATCAGCAAGTGCGCACTATGAAGCGTGCAGGGGTGATGTTGGAGGTGATTGCTCGGCTGCTGCAATATGAAGGTACAGCTGCTGAGTGGAACAAACTGGTCTTGTATGCAACGACCAGCAGGCATCAGGCAAGGGACAATAAAACGCATCAGGCAACATCAGGGCAAGATGATGATGAATGATGATTATGCAGCAGTAGCAACGTAGGGTGTCAGCACAACATGCGGAAGAGCAGCAGCAGAGAAGCGGCAGGGTAGGTGCCTGCAGCAGGAAGGAAACTTACATGGAATCTTCTCAATCAGCGGCCTGGCAAAGTCCCGCATGATCCATGAGATGACGATGGCCAAGAAAAAAAGGAAGCTGTAGGCCACCCGAGCGCTACGCTTCATGCAGGCCTGGGATACGCTTGTGCATGTCCAACAGGCACAATAGCCTGCCATGTTGGCTGCACATGAGCCGAGGTATGTAGCCACGAACATGGTCGCTCCCCAGGGCCCGCAGGGCCCTGCGTGCTAGCGTGGGGCAAACCAACAAACGAACAGTCAAAAGTATCACTGACCAGCTTCACTGCACGCCTCGGCAAACTACGGTTGCGGTGACTTAGCAGACTCTTTCAGGTCCCGTGGGTGATGTTTGGTATAGCTCAGCGCATGTGGGTATCTGCCAACGTGCCCCAGACAGCATTCTTGCGCACCAGATCAGCAGAGGACAGGAGCCCCAAGCTTTTGGCAGAGTGACAACCCTCAGGACCTAACCCACCATGCCAGGTCACTCCGGCGTGGTAGCTCACATGATATCACTTGCAGTGCTTGGGGTACTTTAGCAATGGTACGCGCAGGTCCAATGCACTGCTGTTGTACCATCTTCTGTCTTAGGTTCAGAGGCTGCAAGCACATGTCCCAGAAGGAGCAGCGTCACTCTTGCCAGAGGTGAGCTGCCAGTTCCAGGCTGCCACGCTATCACCTTGTCACAAGCCGCCGACTTGGCATCACACGAACCCACATGAGCATCATCATCATCATCATCATCATCACATGAGCATCATGGCAGCGAAGATGACAGTAGAGTTGCCCTCAATTGCAACCAAGCTGACCGTAGGGTTGACAATACCCCAATGAAGAGCCAAGCACACAACGGCGATGACACCACCTCGCACGCTATCATAGTGATGACGGTCATCAGTGCCATGTCATAGCCTATGTCATCAGTAGCCCCACCCCGCCATCACGAAGCATTGCTCAAGCCTCATCAGAACCGCCTGGCGGCATGCCCTTGTGCATTGGTTGGCATCATGCTCAGCATGATTGGCCAGGCTGGCGGCACCTAGCGTACAGCTTGCCAATCGTAGCTGCTGGGACACCTGGCAGCTGCAGGTCACACCAAGCGGAAACCATACATGCCAAGCAAACACTACACGGATTGTGTGATGATGGTCATCACGCTGATGCTGAACTCAGCAGGTGACCAAACAGGGGTGGACACGCCAGTGCACCACACGCATGAAGCAGATGTGATGCACGTGCGATGCCCGACACCCGTCAGCTGGCCACTGCAGTGGCGGCACATCCTCGTCATACCATGAACCCCAGGCAAGCAACCTATGCACTCCTTCGCATGCATGCAGTGCTGCCAGTGTGTCCAATTACATTTGTGCTGACAAACCTCCTCAAGAGTTAATACCAAATACCAAATACCAAGGTAGGACCACAGGCCCACCCTCTAAGGAGCCAAACAAGGCTCATGGGCTAAAAAAAGCACGGCGCCAGCATGCAGCACGCTGCGCATCACATCACCGGGCGGCGTCTGCCTGCAGCCGCCTGCACACCGGCTTGTGCAGCCGCCACGCAGCCAGCTGGCACTCCCTGCTGCAGTAGTAGCAGGCCCTGCAGCCGCTGCACCTGCTGCCTGCCCCTGCCACTAGCTCTGCCTCACTCAGCCCGCCCAGGTTGAGGCAGCCGGGGTTGTTGCAGCAGTGGCGCAGCGGCAGCACTGCACACACGCCGTCTGCAAACTCCTGCACATCCTGCAGCAGCTGCAGCCCAAACAGCTGCTGCTGCTGCTGCTGCTGCTGCTGAGGGCTCATGTCTAAGGTTGCAATCTCCAGCTTGGCGTGCTGCTTCAGCAGCTTGCGCAGCTGAGAGCTGCAGCTGGCTGGGCCTCCTGCCACAGCTTCAGCATGCTCTGCTGCTGCTGCTTCTGCTGCTGACATTCGCTGGCCTGACTTGGCGAGCCCCTTCACCTGCTCGCCTAGGATCTTAATGCACAAGGCAAGGTTGCAGTTGCTGATTTGCATCAACTCCAGAGCTTCTGCAGCTTGGTCATCAGGCTGCTGCTGCTGCTGCTGATTTGGCTGCATGCCAACGGCATCACATGAGCCTGCCCCAGCTGCTGCTGAAGGCATTGTTGCTGCTGCTGCCAGGTGCTTGCAAACTGTCAGCGCAGTGCGGGCAATCACCACAGGCCAATGGCTGTCCAAAGTGTTCACCCCCCAGCTGTTGCTGCTGCTGCTGCTGCTGCTGCTGCTGCTGCTGCTGCTGCTGCTGCTGCTGCTGCTGTGCCCGTCACTGACATTTGCAGCAAACGTCGTGCTCACACTGCCGCTGCCGCTGCCTGTGTTGCCGCTTGCTTGCTGTAGGGCTGCCATGCAGCTGCACCTGATAGTTGCCCGCGTCATATTGGTTAATGTAATGTCCAATGTGTGTGGCCCAACCCAGCTGGCCAGTTGCTGACACACCTTGAATGCTGTGAGCAGCAGCCCATGTAAGTGCTGCGCTGTAGATCCTGCCTGCCAAGCATAGCCTGCTTTGTCAAATGCTGCTGCAGCCACGTTGTGCAGCACCTCACCTGTCAGTAAAGCCAGCGCATGTAGTTCAATCGCGTGCTCTTTGCCTGCGCTCACCCTCAGCGCTGCTTCCAGCACTTTGACACTTTGCTTTGGTTGCTCCCAAAAAACAGCAGCAAACACGCCTGAGCCCTCCAGCCAATCTGCAGTTGTTACGCCAGCATCACACAACAGCAGCAAAAACCAGCAGGGCAGCAGGGCATTGGATAAACACCGCATCATTGGCAGCACTCTGCACCTACTGAACTTGGTTCAGGCTGTATTGTTCACCTCAGTCATGTGCTGCAAGCTAAAACATGTCACACCACAGCTGGCAAACTTGTTTGCTTGGGTTTTGAGGCGTTTACGAGCTGCATGCACCTCTGGAATCTCACCTGCAGAGAAGAGCGTTGGCAGCAGCCTGAAGTAGCTCATTTGCAGCTCATCTGCAGCCAGAAGGGACTGCTGCGCTTCCGCTTGAACTGGCAGCGGCGGCTGCTGCTGCTGCTGCTCAACATGAGCAGCAGAGTCACTCACTGCTTTCAGCACAGCACCTCCTAGGTGATGCAGCAGCACCCGGGACAACTGCTGCCTCGGTCCCTGGGCCTGGTCATCCAGCGCATTAGTTGCTGCATCCTTTGCCGCTGCTTTAGGATCCCATGCTGCTGCTGCTGCCGCTGCTGGTGCTGCTGGTGGCGGATTCCCTGCTTCTGCTGCTGCAGCCGCTGGTTTTGCTGCTGTCACCACCTCTTCTGCTGCTGCTGGGTTCCCGGCTGTTGGTGCTGCCGACCCTGCTGCTGCTGTGCCCTTTGCCGCTGCGGCCCCCGGTGCTGCATCTACGCAGGATTGGCACAGCTCTACACACTTGGTGAGCAGGTCCACCGGTGCCCTACCAGGTTCAGGCCACTCCACTGCCAGCTGAATGACCGTTGTCAGCAGGGGCACCAGCCATGTCGGCGGTACTGTTCCAGCCTGCTTGGCAGCTCTTGAGCTGGAAGTAGTGCTGCTGCTGCTGCTGCCCATGCTGCTGCTGATGTCTGCTCTATGGGTGACAAAGTCCCTTACCCCCTTACCAAGTCCACTAAACAGCAGCACCTGATACAGTCACCAGGAAGGCTTGCATCGCTTGCCACACTGGCTTTCACCTTGGACAGCAGCTGGGCCTCAACAGCAGCCAGGCCCAAGGCATCAAGCAGCTGACTGCTGCCACCGCGGCCACAGCTGCTGCTGCCACTGCTGTTGCTGCTGCTGCCGCCACGACCGCTGCTGCTGCTGCTGCCGTCATTGCTGCTGCTGGGTGACTTCAATGCCTGCCTGTTGAGGCCCATCAGTGCCACGCGCAGGACACTTATCTCCACAGCAACCTGGCAGTGTGCCAACGGGCAATCATGCCAAGCGCGAGAATTGGTGCCAACAGGTCAGCCAGCTGCTCCTGCACCCTGTCCAGCTGGCGGCAGCTGCTGACTGCTGACAGTGCTTTGGTGTGTGTTGCCGCCCTCCTGGTGCAGCAGCTGCTGCTGTGGCGCCTGTGTCAGCGCAGGGTGCGCTGTGGATGTGGGCATGCCAGCCGGCTGCACGCTTGGCGGCTGCAGCCCGCAGCATGGCGGCGGTTCGCTCTGTACCTGCGTGTGCTGCTGGCCCACATGCCCCTGCCTCTCACCGCCGGGATCGCACTGCACCTGCTGCAATGCTGGTGGCACCTGCTGCTGCTGTATCTGCGTCCAAGCCACGGACGCTCCATTGTTTCTGCCGTGCTGACGTGCCATGTGGATGCGCTGCATCGCCTGTGCCACCCACTGCTGCCGTCCCGCAGAAGCCTCGTCCTTGCTGCCGGAGTGGCGCTGCAGATGCTGCGTTGCCAGTGCCAAAAGCTGCTGGTGTGTAGGCATCCCGCCCGGTACTGTATCCTCTTCACTGCCGTGCTCATCAGCATCGTCTTGACACTGCTGCCATTTTTGGCAGCTGTACTTAACTGCACCTCCACCACTACGGTTTCGTACAGGCCGTAAGCTGTGTTGAACGTCATTCCTGACACAGCACTGTCCCGGGTGTGGGCCACACGCAGCAGCGGCAGCACCAAGCAAGCTGCTGCACGAGACAGCTCTGCAGCAGTAATGTCACCAAATGCCCATTGCTGACGCCTCATCAGCAGGCCGCAGGGACCTGATATGTGTAAGATGAGTTCTACTGTGTCGTGCATGTCAGGCGTGCATGTGTTGTTGCCCTGCCGCTGCCGCTGCTGCTGCTGCTGCTGCCGCTGCTGCCGCTGCTGCTGCTGCTGCTGCCGCTGCTGCCGCTGCTGCTGCTGCCACTGGTGCTGCAGGCGTGCTGCTAGGCCGTGGCATGCTGCACTGACAGCCGCTGACAGTCCTGTGTGTCCTCGGACAAAGAGCCAATAGCAGTATGACAGGAATGTGTTGTGGGTAGTTCTTGAGCAATCATTGAAGCAAGCTTTGCTGTGCATCAACACACACAGTAAGACGCTGGCACGCCAATGCGGACCCGTGAGGCTGACACAGATGCTGAAAAAACCACAACCCACAGTGACTCTTTTGCTCTTTGCCCAATGAGCCTGTCATTGGCTTCCCAAACGGGCAAAGTTACCCATGTGACTTCCAAAATGTGAAAATATGAATATGTGACTGCAGGGGGGGCAGGCCAGGGGGTCAAGTGGGCGATCAGTTGCAAGCCTGTGTCTCTGCAAGTTATTGTGCTGCCCAGGCTGTTGAGCACGCAGCACTCAGAGCTAGCAACCACCGCACCACTTGACACTGTAGGATTTACTGCTATGGCTGGAGGTCGCTGCACTTGGCACTAACCACCAGACCCTACAACTCCAGCCAGCTCCACTTTAAAAGCCCCGCTCAACTCATCATGCACCACTCAACTCATAAACATGAGAGCATACAACTCCATTCAACCTGAATTGTTGTGCACCACCGCTAAGAGACACTCCAACCCGCAGCATCTGACCTGCAAGGTGTGTGTTGCTCACCCGTTTGCGTCACCTGCTTGCCCAGCTGCTCTCTGTTGGCAGCAACCACATCCAGGCTGCATGATGCCAGCATCAGCATGAGCTCCCCGATGCATTGTACAGCATCTCTTGGCAGATCCACCTCCTTGTACAGCATTGGCTCTATCTTCTGCAGGCCGTTGCTTAGAGCAGCTGCCTCCAGCAGCAGCAGTTCTGTACTGCTGTTAGGTAGCTGTCGCCGAAGCTGCTTCACTCTACAGTATCTGCCTGCGAACATGGCTAGGTCTGGTGCAGCACCGAGCTGCAGGAGCAGCTTCTGCAGCTGCTTCGACCGTGATGAGGTACTGCTGTGTGCACTCATGCTTTGGCTCAGCTGCTGGCTCTCGCTCAGGGGTTCCTGCTGATGAAACTCAACCACCTGACTTCCTTTCCAACCACTGAGTGCATTCGTTGCCTTTGCGTAAACCAGCTTGTGCCTATAAAAAACTAGCCGAGTTGGGCGGCAGTAGTACCGGCGTGCAGCGCCGCGGGCAAACCATCTGGATGCATTGCACGGCTCTAGGAGAGAGTCAACAGTCACAAATATATATGGGGAAAACTCTTAAGTCATATCTTGATGTACTGCATGGGGCTGTTGCCGGGCCCTGCGCTGAATTCGGTTGCATACGCTGCAACCTGGCTTAAACCTGGTCCGTCTGTTGCAGCGGTAGCCCCTGTGACCCTTCGCCTCCAGAGTGACACCATATGCACCGCCATTGCTACTGGAGAGGGTGCTTACATCCGACGCGTGTTCAACCTATCTGCCAGATTATCGGCGTGCGCTCGGTTGTGGTCACCACTGAGAGAATTTGCAAGTACGGCATGGCAGGCTACCAGTGCATGCATGTGATACAGCCTGTAGACACCAGCAGTACATAATGAAGCGGAATTGAACATGCACAGCGGGGCCGGCCCCTTGCAGTGGCACTGCAGCCATGCACACCTTGTGCAGGCTATCAAGCATGATGCTGTCACGTGACAGCTGCGGCAGGCCTGCACATGTGCCGCATCGCCTTTTATGGGCGCCTTGCACTGCCTTGGGACTCTTGATTGAGCTGGTACGGACACTCAAATCCCTGTGATCACCGAATAGATCACACCACTTGCCGCAGTGGGTAACCACTGAACATATGTACAGTATTTGAATGTGAACAGATAACACCTGTGTCTTAGGTTTCGCCACATTGCTCCGCCCTTCCTCACCTCTCCAATGATTGATCCCTGAAAAACATTGCACCCAGCTACATCACAGCTGAATTTGAGACAGGGCAGAGCTCAATAGCTCTCTAGCTGTCCTCTTGCTCCAGATCGCTGTTTGCCCATAGCAACAACGCACTGATACCGGCTTGGGACAAAAAAACCACGATGAACTCGTGGTGAAACACACAGCGGCAGCGCACTACTCGGTGCAAGCCAAACGCAACATGGACACGGGCCAGGCCAGGATTCGCGAGCTGGAGGGGCAGCTTGCTGCTTCTAGAGCAGAGGTATGAATATCATCGATGAAAGTTTCTTGTGCTTGCAGTTCATCTTGATGCACGCTGAGCAGCTGCTGAGGGTCACCTGCTGCTGTTGGTGCCACAGGCAGATGCTGCGAGGATCACCACAGACAACCTGCTGGAGGTACGGTTCATGCAAAACTGCATGTCAGCATGCTCTTAGGTGGCAGTGCAGGCAAGAACATATACCCAGCGCGCGCTGCAACAATGGTCCCTGAACAGCAGCAGCAAGGCAGCACAAAGGAAAGCTGGCAGCAAGCATGCTGCAAGCCTGATTGGCTTGTTGCTGTGTGTTTATTAAACTGCAGGACTACGAGCGCCGTTTTCAGGTGCTTGTCTATGACTTTTCAAAGCTGCAGCAGGAGCACAAGCAGCAGGCATCGGAAGTGGAGGTACTTTCCAAGGTGAGCAGCTGTGCTGCGGTTAAGTGATGAATCTATACCAGCTGATAAAGCAACAGGGCCTGCAGCAGTTTCCAGGCCCATTGCCGGCACTTGCCCATGCACTGGCCAATGGAGACGACAGCAGCAGCAGCAGGCATATGCCTGGCACATCATCCTGGCACATCACTTGCAGATGATCGCTGTCGTGGGCCTCACCAACATGATAGTCTAATGCTTTGTAAACTGTGTCTGCAACCATGCTTCCTGTGCTGCATGCTTTCATCGCTTGTTGCTGCGCCCTTGCAGGAGCTCTGCAGCCTGCGCGCACAGAACAAGCAGCTGCAGGCACAGGCCAGCGAAGCCACGTCAGCAGCGCAAGACGCCAGCACCCGCGCCAGCAGCCTCGCCGCAGACAACCAGAAGCTGCAGCAGGCGCTCGCGCAGGCGCGCAGCAGCAGAGATGAGCAGGTGGAGCAGGTGGCGAACCTGCTGACTGAGGCAGCCAAGCTGCGGTCTGATGTGCTGCGGGTGGAGAGTGAGCGGCAGGAGGCTGCAGGCAGGGCTGCACAGTGGGAGCACAAGTACAAGACGCAGGAGCAGGTGCGGCGCTGGCGGGTTGCGGACTGCTTGGTTGCTGAAGATGCCTGGTGTTTGAGAGGGCGAAGTGTGCTTGGAGGTTGGCGGTTGCAACGCCCGCCTGCGGCGGCCTATGCTGGCCAGCGCATTCGTACTTTTGTGGCAGGCGCCTTGCCTCCATCAACAACTGCTGGCCCTTCTGCCGCGAAACAGCTGCGATCACAACATGCAGAACCTCACTGCACAGAGCTGTGCTGCCTTGTTTCCGCAGCGCTTTGCCCACATCGAGGAGACGTACCAGCAGCTGATGGAGCAGCAGCAGGCTGCGCAGACGGAAGCGCGGCAGCTGGGCAGCAGCCACGCGGTCGAGCTGCGGCAGCTGCGGGCGCAGCTGGCTGAGCGCGAGGCTGACTGTGCACGGCTGACTGCTGCTGAGGCCCTGTACAAAAAGCGCAACGAGGAGCTGTACAGGCAGGTGTGTGTGGCGCAGAGTTGCAGCGACAGCAGGGTGGAACAGGGGCAGTGTGGCCGTGCCGTCCACTGCACAGCATGTCTTGTCAACCAGTCCGTGGGCTGCGCCTGTGTTGTGCAAGGACTTTGACAATGAGTTGCCGTTGCTGTGATTGTGTCTAGCGGCGCGCCCGAACTCTGAACCCCTGCGCTGCCCTGCACTCGGCCCGTGTTTAAACATGCTGTGCTGCGCTGCTGCAGTACACGGAGTTTGCCACCAGCCAGGCCGAGAGGGAGAGCCTGCAGGCCAACAGCCAGGCCAACATGCAGCAGCAGCTGGAGGCGGCCCGCGCAGCAGCGCAAGTGTGAGTGCCACCGGCTGCAGAAGGACTGCCATGGCAGCAGCAGCAGCAGCGGCAGCAGCAGCAGCATGATATACGGCAGCATTGTTGCATTGTGTTGCCTTGACCAGCATGATTGGCGCCACATCATGCAGGCCACCTTCATATGACTTTATGTAAGCTCATGCGCTTACCTTTGTGGTTGCAGGTCGAGTGAGCAGCTGGGCCAGGCTCAGGCGCGCATGGCTGAGCTGGAGCAGCTGCTGGCAGCAAGCAACGCAGCGCTGGCGACTGCTCAGGTGCGACATGTGGCTCATACAGCTAAGGAGTCGCACTGGCAGCACCAATGTGCAGCACTAGCAGCAGCAGCAACAGCAGCAGCAGCAGCAGCATGATCATCTGCCTGTGCATGCTGCTGGCCACCCGGCATAGTTGTGCATGTGCATACGACCCACACATGCTGTCAACCAGGGAGTGGTTGATCTTTTTTGCATTTACACTGTTGCCTTCTCGCTGTTACCTGCTCCAGTACTACTGCTGCTGCCGCTGCTGCTGCTGCTGCTGCTGCCTGCGCTTTGGTCCTGCAGGCCAACCATGAAGAGACGCTGCGTGCCTCTCAGGAGCTGGCAGCCAAGCAGCAGGAGCTGGCTGAGGCACGCAAGAGGCAACTGGAAGCGATGGGAGGCGCAGCAGGTGCGCTGCAGGATGCAGTGCAGCGCACATGCTCAGCTCGGGGTGTGCCAATCAGCACAATGCACAATGGTGGAACGTCGTGCGCCAGCAGGAGTGCATGTGGAGCAGGGTGGAGGCAGTTGTGCAGCCAGCGTGCATGCCGTGCTTGAGTGACAGCACATGGTTGCAGCTGAGCGTGTGCCGTAGCTCGTTGTCATATCATGTAAGAGCCCCTACTTATTGGTGACACAAGTGCCTCGACTGCTGTCTGCCATCCACGCATCATCACACAGGTGGAGCAGCAGGTTACTGGCGAAGCTCTCCAGGTTCACTTGCAGCGCCAGGTGGCTTTGGTAGCCCAGGCACCCCCAGCTTTGCAGCAGCAGCAGCAGCAGGCGCACCCGCAGCGACGCCTGCAGCCCCTGCAGCAGCTGCTGCAGCAGTGGCCAGCCAGGCGCCGGCGCAGATTGCTGCTGCGCTGCATGCACAGGGCAAGCCGTACGAGGACCTGGTGCACATGTATGCGGACATGGTGGGTCTTGAGGCGTGTGACGACATTGCGGTGCATGCGCATCCATGCCGGCTGCTGCCATGTCATGTCATGCGCAATGTGCCTTCACAGCAGAGCCCTGCCTCATGCCTGCGCAGCTTTGGCGCGTGCATGCTCACACATGTATGCATTGTTGCTTACCTGCACACATACATGTGTACGCCAACCTTTACAATACGATATAATACAGTAGTACAGGACTGAACCTGCCTCAGGCACTAGCCCAGCGAGCCGTCGTTCCGCTCATGAGGGTTTACGATCCTGCATGACTTTGCGGTTGCGCAGGCCGACGCGTTCCGCTCAGAGCACGCGTCACGCCGTCACCTGGAGCAGCAGCTCGACCGGCTGTGCAGCAGCGTGCAGCGGCGCATGGCGCAGGCCAGCCAGCAGCAGCAGCAGCACGAGGCGCTGGCATCGCAGCATGCAGCGCTGGAAAGGGAGCTGGCCGAGGCGCAGGGCCAGGGGCGGGCGCTGCAGGCACAGGTCCGCAGCAGCACAGCGGCAGCTGCCACTGCCGTGCAGTGCAGTGCAGCGCCTCACCTGTTGTGCTTGCTTCCACGATGTGTTACCTCAGACTGCATCCTCGCCAACACCTGTGCCGCAACATTGGAGCCTGTGAAGCGCACATGTTGTACGTGGTCGGTTGTGTTAACGCCACCCAGGTGACACCTGTGTGGCGTCGATCGCCTTGCTCATGCCATTTACATTACCGGCCGCTTTGAGGGAGGTCTGAGCTTGCATGGCTTCATGATGGCATTACATCACGCACCTGTAACCTCCCTGTGTGGGCTCTGCGCGTTACGCTTGCAGCTACGCGAAGCCGCGGCGGAATCATCCGTGTTGCAGCGTGAGATTGGAATGCAGAAGCAAGCTCTGGCGGACAAGGAACGTCAGTTGGCGGTGCTGCTGGCAGAGACGGAGCGGCTGCAGGGCAGACAGGTGAGCAGCAGCAGCGGCTGCGGCACCAGCGGTAGCAACAGCAGTATCGGGGAGGTATAACATTTGCGCTGGGCAGGGCAACGGCAGCAGCGGATGTGATTTGTGTATGGCATCCCGCAGGTTGCGGTTGGGCAGTGCCAAGGCAGGCCAGCAAGATGCCTTGAGGGAGCTCTGCGGCATGCTATATATGCATACTGGACAGGTGTCGATTTTGGCACGCGCTGGGTGTGTGTGACTTGCTGCAATGGCGCCTGCAGGTGCAGATGCCTGCTGGTTTCACGCCACGGCACGGTGGCCACTTGACGGCGCAGGACGTGATCAGCAGGGACCTCATCACCTTCAGCAGCATGCAGGTGGGCAGTGAGAGGCCATGGCTAGGGGTGGAGTTGAAGCCTGTCCTCTTGGGACATGAAACACCATCCTATGTCACACACCTGGTGACAACCCCAATACTGTTGGCCCAAGGCTGAGCTCAGTGGGCAGCAAGGCCCATGGTGCTGTTTGGCATGTTGTGCCCGCGCATTGCGCCCTGGGCACTTGTCTCACCCAATCGTTTGCAACGCGTCGAGCGCACCATGCGGTGTGTCGATGCACACACCTACAAGCGCGTGTGCGGGCCGCATGCAATGCTTCACTGCCTTGCGAGCACGTGTGGCCGCGCCAGGTGGTGCATGCGCAGCCGACACACGCCCGCCTGTGTCTGGCTGCGTCAGGCTCAACTACAACCTCGGCTGAATCGGCATGGCTGAAGCAGTAATTCAAGGTCTTGTGTCTGGCTGTTGCACTGCAGGAGCTGGTGGCGGTGAACACCAAGCTGCAGGTTGTTGCGCGCTCGGTGGCTGTCGAGGCTGAGCGCACGCGCGAGGAGGTGGCAGCAGAGTATGGGCAACGCTGGCAGGGGGAGCAGGCCACGCTGCAGGCAGAGACAGAGCGACTGAAGCAGGTGTGGTGGACGGGCTGTGCATCACGAGCGCTGCCACTTGTTTTGGACTTGCCATTTGCCATGCATCCTTGAGGCGAACGGCGGGAAGGGGGATGGGTGGCTGGGTGGCTGTGCTGCAATTGTGGTGGAGCACCGTGCGCCCGTTGCGACCGCGCACTCACTGAGCATTTGTTCGCCTGCGCAGGCTCGCGCGCACCCATCTTTTGCACCCACATGTGCACACGTGTAAGCGTGACGCGCACGCGTGTGGGAATGCGTAAGGCTGTCTATGTGCGTGCGTGTGATGTGCCTGCACATGCTCCTGCATGGCACATCAACCCGTCACATGCTGCTGTCCGGCTGCTTCCTTGCCTGCTGCTCCTGCGGCTTGGCTTGCATGCAGTTGTGTGCACGCCTGACAGCAGAGATCGAGCAGCACAGGTCCCGCCCAGCACAGCAGCAGCAGCGCAGCCCGGGCGGCAATGGCGCCGGGCCAAGCACAGACTCTGCAGCAGCAGCAGCAGCAGCAGCCAACAATGAGCAGCTTGCCACGCTGCAGCAGCAGCTTGTGGATGTGCAGCAGCAGCTGGAGAGCACGCATGCAGATGCCAACAACACGATAGGTCTGCTGCGGCAGCAGCTGGCGGAGGCGCGCAGTTCTGAGGCTGCTGCTCGTGGGGAGGCTGCTGAGGCGCGCGGCGCGTTGATGGTGGAGCAGGCGCAGGTTTCAAACTTGAAGCTGCGGATGGATGACATGAGGGGGCATGAGGAGCACATGCGGCAGGTGAGGCTGGCTGTCTGGCGCTTGCGCATGGAGGCTTGAGTACAGGACCGGCTCCTGGGCTACTTGCCGTGCGGTTGCGCCAGGCTTTGCGGCGGACTGGTGACCAGCAGCATTGCAATGTCATGGCAACGCTGTGCACGCATGCGTTGGTACGTGCCCCGCCTTCGTGCATGCGTGAGCTCCTACCTGACATGTGCGCATGCATGCGTTGAAGTTGCCAGGATGTGGAAAAACATCCTGTTGTTGGTTGATCTGCCGGCTTGCCTGGCTTGGCGCTCACGTCTCGGCTGCGCATGTGCCTGCTGCAGGTGAAGGGCAGCATTGAGCGCTCCAATGCGCGGCTGCGCGAGGAAGTGGATGCGGTGAGTGCCGGCTGGTCTGACGGTCGCCTTGCAGCACAGCAGGCGTGTGTGGTGTGTGTGCGGCACGATCTTCCTGCGTGCTTTGGCGGGCGGTGTGCGCAGCCTTGACAGGCGTGTCATGCGTGCACATTCGTGTTGATGCTCTGCTATGCCGTGCTGTTCTGCTGTGTTGCGACGGGCAGCTCGATCGTGTTCATGTCGCAAGGCCGCGGTCGATGCGCACCTGTGCTGGTGGCTGCTGCTGAGCTTGGCCTGCCTGTGTGCTGCAGGCGCACGGGAAGCTGCGCCATGTGCAGCAGGGGCTCGAGGCATGGCTGCGTGCACACATGTGTTGATGCGCTGCCACGTCGTGCTGTGCTGCTGTGCGCAGGCGCACGAGAAGCTGCGCCATGTGCAGCAGGAGCTCGAGGTGTCGCTGCGGCAGCAGCTGGTGGCCACCACGCGCCTGAGCCTGCTGGAGTCGGCCAAGGGCGAGGCCGAGGTGGAGGCGCGCAAGGCGGCCGAGGGCCGCACCGCTGCGCTGACGGAGCTCGCAGCCCACCAGGCAGTGGCAGGCGAGAAGCAGCGGGCTGCTGAGGCGCAGGCGGCTCAGCTGCAGGTGCGGGCGCATGTGTGCGGGCATGTGGGGCGCGCGCACAGGCGCTGGAACAGTATCTGCTGATGGTACGCCTGCACTATGGTATGTCCTGCTGCCAGTCGGGGATGGGCGCGCTTGAGCAGCTTGCGGTGATGTCGTGCATGTGCTGACAGGTGCGTGTTGTTGTGCTGTGTGTGTCTGCCTGCAGGCAAGCGTGGCAGACCTGCAGGGCTCGCTGGCGCGTGAGCAGGCCACGCTGCGTGAGGCGGCAGCCAGCAGGGCCAAGCTGGAGTCGCTGCTGCAGGAGCAGCAGGCGGCGGCCACGTCCGTCAGCGGTGCGTTTGGAGCGGCTGCGAGGCTGGTGCGGCAGCTTCAGGGTGGTGCGGCAGCTTGCCGCCGTGCGTCGTTGAGCAGCACAGCATGGGCTGGCAGCCGCTGCATGTTGGCCTTGCCCAGTGTTTCTGCTCACCGCTGCAGTTGCTTGTACACCCTCTGGTACGGGGTTGCTGTGTGCGTTGACAGCAAGTTCTGGCTGCTCTGGTGGTGTCGCCTACGTACCAGGGCGATGGCAAAATTGCTGCATCTTGGCACCGGTGCTGCTGCTGCCACTGCTGACTTTGCTGCAGGCAAGCTGTCAGCTGCAGAGGCCCAGGGTGTGGAGCTCCGCAAGCAGCTGGATGCAGCGCAGGCTGCTGCGACAGCAGCTCAGGCAGAGGCAGACAGCGCAAAGCAGCAGCTGCAGCAGGAGCGCCAGCAGCAGGTGCGTAGTATTTCAGTACAGGCTGGCAATCTGTGTTTGCTGTGCGCTTGTTGCACCACATGGTGCTTGTCCTGCAAGCACTTGACGCCATGCCAAGCAGCTACCATGCGCGCATGTGGCAAAGACCTGCCTCTGGCTCACGCGTCTGCGCATGGCTGCTGCCTGTGGTGGCGGGGTGCAGGCTGCGCGCGCCGCTGCATCGCCGGCGGGCAGCCAGCAGCAGCAGGAGGCGGCGCTGCAGCGGCTCGAGTCGCGGCTCAAGGAGCGCGAGGCGTACGCCGCGCAGCTGGAGGGCCGCCTCGCTGAGAGCGAGAAGCACAAGCAGAACCTGCGCGAGGCCGTCGAGGTGCGCCTGCGACGAGGGCAGTGCAGTGCAGTGCAGCAAGCGGCTCGGCTGCAGGCTTGATTCATTGATTGCGAGACTGCACATCGTTTAACCATGCGGGCGGCAATCGATGTGGTGCTGACTCAAGGTGTGCAGTGGGACTAGGTGTGTGAATTTGCGTGGGTCCTGCATGCCTGTGAGTATGAACCGGCAGGGCGCACTCATGCGGACGTGCAGGCCTGGTGCATGAGCAGCTGCTTGTCCTCGATGTCACGAGGGTTTGGTCGTCGGTGTGCTGCTGACACAGCTGTTCACGCTGCTGCGCAACGCATGCAGGAAGCAAGCAAGGCGCGTGTACAGCTGCAGCAGCAGATGCAGGAAGCGCAGGCGCAGCAGGCGGAGGCGCAGCAGGCCGCAACGCAGCTGCAGGAGCAGCTGCAGGGCACCGAGGCGCGCCTGGCTGCAGCTATTGCGGTGAGCTGCGCCCACATGCCTGCGTGGCCGCGCTCCAGGCCCTTGCACCCCAGCCCAAGCGCATTTGTTTGGCATTGGCTGGCTTCTGTTGAAATCCTTGATGATGTCCGGTGCACGTCACCAGCCTCATCCTTGAAGAATATCGCATGCGGCCGTCGAGCCTGCCTAGCCTGCGGCAGGGGTGTGGCAAGGGCCATGCGGCACTACACCGGCATCAAAGCAGTGCTGCATGCTGCTGTTCTGCTCTGTGTGCCCTGCTGCAGGAGCGCACGCAGCTCAGCGCCACGCTCGAGGAGGAGCGTGTGCACAGCAGCAGCGAGGTGGCGCGCCTGACGCAGCAGGCTCAGGCAGCGCAGCAGCAGGCGGCCCAGCTGCAGACACAGGTGGGCGCGCACTGCTTGGCGGCAGCAGGGCTGCCATGCTTGATGCTGTCTGAGGGACTGCATCCACGACCGCTGCGATCGCGCGATCCTACCTGAGTTGTTTGGCTGTCAGTTCAGTGAAGGACAACTTGTGCTGCTTGTTTGGCTCTGCATCGCTTGCAGCTGAGCCGCTGCTCCTGCGTCGCCTGCCGCGCCCTTGCTTCCGTGTGTTGATCTGCCCACCGCGCCGCAGCTCTCCCTGGCTCACTCAGACCACAAGAAGCTGCGAGACCAGTACTCTGCAGAGATCCTGGCCCGCAACACGGACCTGGCATCCCTGGAAGCAGCAGAGCAGCGCGCAGCGCAGCTGCAGGCGCAGCTCACGGCAGCCCAGGACGCGTCCACGCACGCGCTCGCAGCGCAGCAGCTCGCAGCAGAGGAGGCTGCCGCGTCGGTTGCTGCAGCTGCTGCTGCGCGCGCCGAGGCGGAGGGGCGGTGTGCTAACCTGCAGTCTGCGCTGGATGCCATGAACACGCAGCTGCGGCAGCTCGCGGAGGCGGACGCTGGCGGCTTTGCTCTCAGCGCAGACAGTGAGTTTCATGCAGCTGTGCTGTGTGCGCGTGTGCTGGAAGCGGCAGGCCCGACACTGTCAGGCCAGATCAGTGTGTGTGTGTGCGCGTGTGTGGCTGCTCTCGGGTGTTTGCTTTGATAGACCCGTGTGCATCTGCAGCTGAGTTTCAATTGCAGCACTGCCTGCATGGTGCGTTGTACGGCGCGGTGCTGGCAGGTGTGCGGAATGACGCATGCGTGCCTGCGTTTCTGGAAGCTGGCTGGACAGGAACGCGAGTGCATGTTGAGAGGCAGGGAATGGGAGCCGAAATCCTGCATGCCGCACTTCTCCTCACATACCCGCAACGTTGGTGCCGCAGGCGAGGCCGTGGTGAAGGCGTTGGAGCAGGCCACGCAGCGCGCGCAGGCAGCAGACCGGCTGCGGGCTGAGGCGCAGGCCGAGGCGGCCGCAGCAGGCCGGCTGCGTGACATGCAGGCCAAGCAGCTGGCAGCAGCCAACGGCATGGTATCAGACCTGCATGCGCAGGTCACGCGCCTGGAGCGCGACAGCGGTGAAGCTGTGAGTACACCTGTCATGGCCGCGCCTCCTTGAGGTTGTGGCATTGGTCGTAGGGCCTGAGACGCCTGGCTTGCATGGCTTGCATGCACAGGTATCAGGCCTGGAGGGCAAGCGTGGCGAAGCCGTCAGAAGATTTTTCCATCATGGGGCGTGCAGCATTGCCCTCGGCTGCGCGGCTGCTTACTGTGTCAGTCGGGGACGCATGCCTGCAGGTGCATGTTGCCGGCTCGTCTGCACCATTCCGCGTATGCGCAGTCGTGTGCTGTGTTGTCCCCTTGCCGACCTGCGGCTGCCGTCTGTCTCTGCATCCCGCGCAGGTGCGGGAGCTGGAGCAGCTGCGCAGCAAGCTGGTTGCTCAGGACACCGCCAATGTGCAGCTAATCCAGATGGAGCAGAGGGCCACGGCGGCAGCTGATGCTGCGCGCGCGCAGCTGCGGCAGCTGCAGGACTCCTTGGCACCCAACCAGGCCCGCATCAGGTGAGCAATCCTGGTCAACCTGACTGTGAAGCAAGTGTGCGGGCGGGCATGTGGCGCTGCTGGATTAGACAACGGTGGTCGCTCCAGTATGTGTATGCATTGCTTGTGTGTGTGCAGCTGTGCTCACTCAAGAGCGGGTATTTGGCAATGTTTGCATCGGAATACGCACCGCGCATGAATGCACGCGTGCGTGCCCATCCAGGCATGTGCTCTTCGTGGAGGTCTGTGCACTTTCACCAGCATGCCTGCTTTCCTGTGGCCCAAGACAGCAAATGACAAGACTCAATGCCTTCCACACAAGAAGCTCCACAATCAAGCATGCGCGCTGTACAGACAGTCTGTCCTGCATATTCGCCTGCAAACTTCTGGCACACTCCGTTTGCTGCTGGCAAAGTGAGCTGGAGGGTGCAACGCATGCGCATGCTCGCGTATCCCACACGGTTGCTTGCCTTCTTTTGGTGCCCTCCTCTGTAGTCTACACAGAACACATCCATTGCCACAGCGTTGTGCAAGGCTCGCTGCACGTGCTTGCTGCTCTACTGCCAATCATGGTCACGCCTGCGGCTGTCCTGCCTGCCTCCCTGCTCACATACCTGCCTGTCTGCCTGCATGTCCGCCTGCCGGCTTGCGCACACGTTTCTGCTGCTGCTGCTGCTGGCGCAGCGAGCTGGAGGTTGCATTTTTGCCTGCCTGCTTGCATTCTTGCCTGTCTGCCTGCACGTTTGCCTTCCTGCTTGCACACAGTGCTGCTCACACTGCTGCTGCTGCTGCCGCTGCTGCTGCTGCTGGCGCAGTGAGCTGGAGGGTGCGCTGCATCACGCGCGCGGCGAGCTCGAGCTGGCCAAGCGCCAGTGTGACACCTGGGAGCGCCAGGCCACGCACCTCACGCGCAAGCACCAGGCAGTCGACAAGGCACTCTACGAGACGCTGCAGGTGTGGGCACAGGCAGGCTGTGCACGGCGTGGCGGGCTGGCTGTGGTGCTGCCGTGACTGCGCCGTTGGGTGCTGCTGGTGGCTGAGGGTCTGGCCATGCGCGGTGCCGCATGCGCAGCTGCACGACGTGGTCTGTGCTGCTTGCGGTCTGTGCGTGCAGCGTGGGTGGCGCCTGGTGATGCGACGATGCTGCTGTGCGCCAGCAACAGCTGCTGGCCATCCGGTGCACGTGGCAGTCCGTCTGTCGTGATCTGACTTCATGCTCACTTGCTGGGGCCCCACTGTAGCTGTGCTGAGCATGGCTCTCTTCTGTGCTGATTCCTTTCACCAGGGAACAACCATGTACACTTTGGATTTTCCCTGGACTTGCCACAAACATCTGCTGCTGCGTGTCATCTCCCTTGTGTCTCCATCCAGGCCGACCACGCATCAGCACTGGAGCAGCTGTCAGCTGCGCGGCAGGAGGCTGCAGCAGCACAGGCAGATGCAGCAGCAGCACAGGCGGATGTAGCAGCCAAGGCCTCTGCGCTGGCTGAGCTGCAGAAGCAGGCCGAGTCCAGTCAGCGCGCCCTGGCTGCTGAGCGGCGCCAGGTCAGCACACTTAGCAAGGCACAGGAGGCGCTGGAGACGCTGAAGCAGCAGCTGACTGAGGCGCAGGTGAGCCTGGGGCGCGAGGCATCAGGGCTGGTGAGGGTGATTTCAGGGTTGAAGCACTGGGGTTGTGCGGTTGTAACAGCTTGTGCAGGTGTGTTTGGAGCTGGGTGTCTGAGGTTGTGGGAGCGGCCGCATTCGGGCCACACAGCATCAGGTACTGCTGAACATGCTGGGTTTGCATGCTGCTGCTGCTGCCAAGCAGGCTTGTGCTGTTGTGTGATTTGATAGTCATGTGTGTAAGCTGGCAGCCATCACAGCCGCTTGCACTGGTGCTGGTGCTGCTGCTGCTGCTGCTGCCAGGCGGCTGCTGAGCAGTCGTCTGCTGAGCTGGAGCGTGCCAAGGCGTCGCTGGCGGACCTGCAGGCCAATCACACCGAGCTGCAGGGCAAATTCCGCCAGAACACAGCGGTAGCCAAGAGGATCCAGGCCAAGAGCCTGGCCATGAGCAAGGAGAAGGCTGAGCTGCAGGTGCGGCCTGTGGCACAGCAGTACCTGCTGCTGCTGCTGCTGCTGCTGCTGCTGCTGCTGCTGTCACTGCTGTGTGGCTTGCTAATTGCTGCATGAAATGGGCGGTGGCCTGATTCCAGTGGTGTAGGAAAAAAACACAGGGCTGCATTTGTGTTGGTGGAGAACCATGCTGCTGCCAAGTGTGTATTGCTGCTTCATTGCTGCGGGCAGAGTCATCACCCCACTGGCATGTGT